>CM045073.1:24860815-24978803 GCA_024542945.1 allo-octoploid hybrid of Carassius auratus x Cyprinus carpio | reverse complement strand
TACACAGGAGGAATACAGAGGAACCCTGTACTCTACAGTGCGTTGTGTCCAGCCCAGAGGTGAAAGCCATCAAAAGCAGAGTAACTGTGTTTTGTGTCCAAGTTGATACCTGTAGACAGGAGAGAGAGGGTGGATACTTGAGGAGAAATAAGAGTAAACCTGTACTTACAGTGCACGCTGTAGTCCAGCCCAGAGGTGAGAGCCATTCAAAGCAAACTAACTGTGCTATTGTGCCCAAGTTGATACCTGTGGAGAGAAGGAGGAGAGTGGGTAACACGAGGAGAGACCGAGGAAACCTGTACTACGCCTGCCTGTGGAGAAAGAGAAAGCGAGTGAGCACCCAAGGCAACAACGTGTGAACCAGTACTTACTGGAGCTGCAATCAGCAAGAGGTGGAGACAAAACCAAGCCGAATTAACTGTGCCTTTGGTCCCAGCCGTTGCCTGTGGAGGAAGAGAAAGAGAGTGAGCACCCGAGAACGAACTGTGTGAACCAGTACTCCAGTGAGTTGTATTCAGCAAGAGGAGGAAGAAGGAGGGCTTCACGGATACCTAAGACTCTGGCCGGCCCCGAGTCCCAGCCCGGATCCCCATTGGCCTGCCCCTGGACCTCTTCCCGCCATAGCCCATCTGGAGGGCGAGTCAGAGTTTAGTTTTAATTGCCCTTTTCCCTATTCCCAAGCTATTTTAAATATTTAAATAAAGATTGTTTTATCTCTTACTTGTTCTCGTGTTGTTTGGCCATTGGGTTGGCTTTGGGGACCTCCTCGAGGTGGAAGTTGAGAAGGGGTGTGGCTTAGTCAAAGCATAGCCCCCTGGGTGTGACATTTAAACTGAACTGAGATGATGACGCCACTGAATTCAATGATGAAATGCCTTTAACTGTCATTTTGTATTATTGACATACTGTTTTCTAATTAATGCTGTTCATTTTGTTTAAAGCGCTTATATAAATAAAGGTGACTTGGCTTGTGAGCGCAGCCCAGGAAGTTTCCAGCGTGGCTCTCTGCTCTCTCAGCTGGGCCTGCCTCTTCTCCAGTTCCCAAATCTGCTTCTCAAAGGTAGACATATATCTAGCCATTAATGCAAGTAACAGTGAGTAAAAGCAATGGTAATGTGTGGAATAGAGTATTAGTGATGCAAGCAGGATTAGCAGCAACCACTCGGTGATGCTAATGGGCTATAAGCTAATAGCGGACTTGAGAAATCAAAATGGCACTCTTATTTTTTTTTATTTATTTATTTTTTTTTTTTAGAATACGATGAGAAGATATATTCACACTATATAAAAATGAATATGATGGTGATTAAAATAGATTTTAAGGTTAAAAATAGAGTCTTTAGAATTAATGTGATGGAGCTCAAACTCAAGACCACGGCAGCAACCCTGAGTTGCCTCAGTATACCTGGGTGACTTCTGTCGATAGCCATGTCCCATGGCTGATTTGAGAAAGATATGTTGCGGGCCTTATTGAAGATGTGCTGGAATGCCCGGTATTCAGTGGAATTTGAACTGTGCACTGGGAGGCAGGGACTTTCAGTGGTGGTGGAATAGAGAGTAAGCGAGGTATTGGTGTGAATGGGTGTAGGAAATTCTGTCAAACATCCCTTGAAACAGTAGTCACTCCATTTTAGCACCTCCGGATTTCCATTATATGTCAGCCATGGTATTGAGCCAGCCAGGGTCGCTCTAGGATGATATCCACTGTAGCCTCCTCCAGCACCAGGAATGTGATACACTCCAGAGTCAAGGCCTCCGATACACAGCGTGACCTCTGGAATGTTGTGGCTTGCCAAGCCTGTAAAAAATAATTTGATACATGAGTGGGGATGTTTCCACCAGAGAGTGCAGAGGCCTGGAGAAAAGTCTAAATGTTATATTATAGCCCTCCTGAACTTGTCACAGTGAGAACTGTGAATTGGGACAAACCAAAATGAATTTACTAGAGACAGACTTGTTGTCAGAATTCGAGATAAAGTTTTTGCAGAATAATGCAGTTAATGACATGACTTACCCTGGATACAGCGGTACAGATGACAAGGCTGAAGATGTTGCACAAGCAGATCAGCCAGCAGGAGGGTCAGTCAACAGGCAATGTCAGGAGGTAGCATCCAGACATTCAAAGGTATAGCATCATGTATGGCCCTGGACAAAAGAAAAACACAAAAGAGCCCAGCGGTGACACAGAATGCAGAAAGTGCAAAAGGTAACCGGGTGAGAATGTGCAAATCAAAAACTGTGAGGCAAGTGACAGCAAAAGAAATGAGTGAAGGAAGCGTCTACCTGGGTGCAGTGAGTAACAAAATGAGACAGAAGAAGCTAAATGGACTGTGTCACTTAAGATAGGTGATACCCAGTTAACGTCCTCTATATATATATTTTATATAACCGACTGGCTGAGGCCAGCCTAAAAAGATAGCCAGGACAGTTGACGGGCCACTGCACATCGATCCTAAAGCTTATCTTTTTCACATGTTTTTAAGCCTTACAGCTTGTCAATTTAAACATTAAAGCATCCAAACACAAGAGCTAGAAAAGCTAAACAGTGTAGCTGGTACTTGGCTGTGTCAGTGCAGAGAGAGAGAGAGAGGCAGCGTATCACAGCCAGCGACACTGAACCGAGCTCTCTTCTGCAAGTTCTCCTCGAAGTCCCTCCTGCACCTGAACGAACAAATACAAATCATAGTTTGAACAAACAATAAGATGTGAAAGAGCCCAATTCAGTACCCAGGTGTTCTGGTGTTCAGGGCTCACCAGAGAAAGCGTCTCAAAACACTTGAACATAATTTGCTTATTTTTGCTCTTGTGCCAGAGAAATATGTCAAAATATCCACCATGGAAATTATGCTTGAAAAAACGGTCAGTTATTTCTTAGGAAAGTAAACAGTTGAGGAAAAAAAAAAGGGATGTGTATTATATTGGATGTGTTCATGCCTCTCTTAAAGTGACCGCCCTAATTTAGCTACTGGCTGCTGTAATGTTAATCCAAGAAAATGAAAATCACTCACTGCTCTTGACTGAATTACTTTGTAGTTTTAACATTCAAACCAAAAATTATTCAGACACCAGATATAATTTTTGATATATATAGCAAAACTGTAATAATGTGAGAAATGTTGAAGGTGTCTGAATAAATGTAGGTTTGATTGTATATTCATTTTACATTGGAGACTATCCAGTGCTATTTTACATTTAATTATTTGGTTTCTGTACCTTGAAACCTACAAACTTAATACTTAATACCTACAAACGTAAATAGCACAAATAAATAATAATAATGAACAAACAAATTAAACAATTTCAAACAGGTCCCACTGGTACAACCTTCACCGGGTCCCCTCTGACCCCAGCTACAGCCCTTGCTCCGCCTGTTTCACACATACTCCGTCTGCAGGTGCGGTATCAGTCGTACGTTCATTATAGCGGACTCGATGTGCTTTCACACAGGATCGTTTGCAGTCCGCTACGTCGTGTAAACGATCGCTGCACTGCTGCAGCGCATACGCTCCAGGAATCCATTAACATGGGTGCGTAAAAAAAATCGCACGCATAATGCCTGCAAACAGAGTATGTGTGAAACAGGTGTAAGGTTGTTTGCACCTTGTCCAATGTGGAATTAGTTTACAGCTTTTTAAGCACTTTGTGATGCATTTTGGAAACAGGAGATGAGCCCTTCTTTACTGTACCACCTAAGCTTGATAAAACCCTTCTAAAAACTTACTGTTTGTCAATTTTATTTGGGTAACACACATATTCTGAATGCCTTTGGCAGAATTGAATGAGCCATTTTAATCTAGATTAATCTAGATTGATCTAGATTATTTCAAGATCACAGTGAGATTAATCTAGATAAAAAATAAATAAATCTATGCTCACCTCTATATATATATATATATATATATATATATATATATATATATATATATATATATATATATATATATATATACACCATGACATTTGAAAAATTTACCCCAAGAGCTCAGCTTTGTCATTCAAAATTCTGAACAGCCCTGGTTTGTTCACTACATTGTATTGGAAAATTCATGGAAAAAGCAGAGCATAAAGGTAGAAAGCACACCATGACTGTCAGGGGCAGGGAAACTGTCAGTAACCTCTAATCTTTGATTTGTCTTGTTGCTCTGAAACCATAAAAGTAATGATTAATGATATATTTGAAAGAGTTAAACCAAGCATTGGGAAGGTATTATATGCAGAAGATGTTGCAGTATGGAAAGAGAGGTAGGAATTTAGGTTATGTAGTTAAATGAATGCAAGAATCAATAAATTAAATTGAAAGGTAATCAGTAGATTGGGGACTGAAGTTTTCAGTATCAAAGACTCAGTATATGGTTTTCACAAAGAAAATGGAACAAATGACTGTGGCAAATTAGCTCAAAGTGTGATGAACATAATTAATATTATTAATAATATTCATCTTCAGGAATTACTTGTAGCATTAGCTCATTAAGAGACCAATAAAATAATTAAATTGTTCTCAGGACGGACAGTGTTAATCTTCTATTGACCATAAGTAAAATTATTTCTCTGGCCACCAAAAATCTGAGGTTTTATCTGGTTTCATGCTTTATGAGTGTCCTGTATTCTTGGTGTAGTTTTACCCAAATATGGTACAAATAGTATGATGCATTTCCACGATAACATAGGGTCATCATGGTTTGAGGAATAAAGAGCAGATCATTTTGATACCAAGAATAAGTCATCTAGAAAATATTAATTCATACACCTGAATATTATAATTTAGAGCTTAACTAATACAAATAAACAGTGGTAACTAGACTAATGTAATAGGAAACATACAGACAACATGCATATACCAGATACATTTGTAACTGATTAATTATAAGCTAAAGTTTTATGTATTGTGTTGAATGTGTGGTGCTGGCATCAATGTCTATTTAGTTATCTTGGAATGTGATTGAAGTTGGATGGGAAGAGAGTTGATCTGCTCAGCATCTTCCAGATAATGGGGTAAACATTAGCCATTTAGCACCCATTTAACTTTAGACTATGGGGCCAGATTCAGTCATTTCTATGCAAATATCAATATGCTGAAAGGACATAAAAGCCCAAACTATCAGTTACATGATAAGTAAGCATATGCTACATGACTCTGAAATTATATGATCCATTGTTAGAAAGAGTGATAGAGTTAAAATATCTTGGATTAATATTTGATGAAAAATGAACTTGGAAGAGACATATTAAGAAAATTGAAAAATTTAAAGGAGTAATAAATTGCATGACTTCAGTATAGCTAAGTGTGGGTGGGAAGCAAGGAAAAGTGCACTGTTACATGTATATCAAGCCTTAATATTGTCTAGTATAGACAATGGGTGTTTAGTGTATGGTGCAGCAGCAAAATCAGAATTAAAGAAACTGGACAACATACTCTCCAGAGTACTTAGGATCTGCTGTGGAGCAACAAGGTCAACCCCTCTAGATGCCATCAGGTCGAAATGGGGAGATGCCATAAGATTTAAAGAGAAAAGCTTGCAATGATGTATTCGGTTTAATTTACAAGGTAGTAATAAGAATCGCATTACCGCACTAATTGCAATATTGTTGGGAATATAAAAGAATGGAGGAAGTAGTTTTGGATTGAAGTATGAACAGTGGGTCAAGGATTGTGGTCTGGAGAATTAAGTAATCTGTTCCAACATGCCTTTAAATGGTGTATGGGTTTGAAATATTCCCGAACTTATTGTTGAAATGAGAGGAGGCCCAGGAAAAAGCAGAAGAAAGATATACTGATAGTAATGAATTCAATGTTTTTATGAGATTATATGTTTTTAATTATTTTATACAGATCTATACAGATGGATATAAAGACCCAAAACAAGCAAAAGTGGGCATAGGAGGCTACATTCCAAGATTTAAGACAAAATTAAGTCTAAGGTTAAGTGACAAATTGTCTGCATATTCTACAGAATTAACTCTATAACAGTAGGATTGCATTGGGTAGAAGAGATTAAGCCAAATAGGTCTGTGACTGTAATTTGTTCAGATTCTTCATCAGACTCTTAAAAGTATAGATAGAGAACTGATAAAACTGATAGAAAGATCTGCTTGTAGAAATGTATATGTTGCTGTATAGACTGAAAATAGATGGTATAATTGTATACTTTTTTGGGGTTACCTCTATCGGGATAGTAGGAAATGAAATGGTAGATAAGTTAGGGAAAAAAACAGCAGTTTATGGAAGACACAGAAAGGAAAAAAGTAATGATTTCTAGATTAAGGATGGGTCACACAGGGAATAAATTCAACCCTTGCATTAATGGGAAAGCATGAAAATGGTATGTGTGATTAATTTGATGTTTTGAAAAAGTAGAGCATGGGATTTTTAAATATAGTAAATATGCAGATCAAGCGTAACAGTCTTTTTTGGCAATATAAAAACAGGCCAGTGAATATTGTAGACCATCTGGGAAAGGGTTTGAGTAATAATCAGATGTTTAAGATTGTTTTAAAATTTTTAGAGCGTGCAGGACTACACCACAGGATTTAGTGTTTGAGGATCGGGATCATGATACTTGCCCATCTGAGGTGGACTCTGCCCATCTCAGGGTGGAGGAACCAGTGTTGAAGCTGGAGGAGCTATACATCCAAGCCAGCTGAGCTAGGCTCGAAACTGGGTGGAGTCATTACAATTGCCCCTTTTTTTTCTCTGTGATATCAATACAGATTTATCACCCATGTGCACAAGAGATACAGTAGGTGGTGGTAATACTCAAGCGAATAGCCATCAAACAGAAAGAAGAAGTATTTTGGTGTAACCGCTTGAATGAATGAATGAATGAATGAATGAAGAGGAGGCCACCTCTCTACTGTTAAACTGCAGCAAGTAAACTTAGGGTAAATATCTGAGATCATACAATAAGGTGAAATCGAGCATGTTCCTCGTTTTCTTTAAGGCCTTGTTTATAGCTGAATTGATTTCATTGTGTGTTCCAGTGCCATTCAACACCTATACTCCCAACAGGAATTTCAGTCACCGTTAGCTGAATGGAGCTAAACTGCAGTAATCAAAGGGAAATAAATAGATAAAAAATAGTTTTGAGTGTGTTCCTCTATGTATTTATCAAAGCCTCATTAGTCATAGCTTAATTGCCAGTGCATGTTCCATTTTCAAATCATGCTATGCTATTAGACTCACTGGGTGTAACAGAGAATAATGCTTGCCTGTTTGTGTCTCTTGTTCACTAAGTGATTTTAAGATACATGTAACACTGGGGTGTTGAGTGTGATGGGATGTTTTAAAAAGTTTGATCAAGTAAATTCCATCTTTATACCAGCAGTGAAGATAAGCTGTTGTGTTTACTTATCCAGAGGAACTGGCACAAGATTTCAGATCCACTGAGATGCGCTATCACCTTTACCCTGTCTTAAATTGCCAATCTTGTTACTGTGCTAATTAATAGTGTTCTCCTATACTTTGGATATTATATCCATTGCAGAGTTGATGTTATACGGCTCATTCAATGTAAGCTGCCATCTCAGTGATCAGCCATAAAACAGTGGTTTTATCCAAATTCCCATTAATTATGTTTTTATTAACAAGGTTTGGGAGGAGGCGTCAGATACTTAGCCTAATCGACACAGGTGGACCATAATCAAGTAATCAATCCCATGAGTATAAATATCGCTGACTTACCTCTATCCATTGGACGGTTTATCAGCATGCTGGTTTTGCTTCGTTTGTCACCTTATCACAGACCAATTTTCAACCAATGAAAGCGTTATACGAGGATTTATCAGATCTACTGCTCTTGCCGGGCCTGCGATTATTCCTACCAGCCAAACATGACCGTTGAGCACCATTAAGCGTCCGACAGCGCTCTCTCTCGCCAACCACCGTCGTGTGCCAATAGACCGTCAAGCTCGAGCTCAGCCTGCATCGACACACGATCGTGCTGCCCAAGACCGAGCCCTCCTCGAGTGCTGGATTGCAGCAGCAGCAAGCATTCAACCAGCCTGGGCGCCCCAGTTCTCACCACAGCAAGCCCCTCTCACTTCCCAGTTTGAGGCCGCTTCTTCTGCGGCAGACGCGTATGGCGTAAACCAATACATTTTCAGGCGAAGATGCTAAAAGCAGGTTAGCGGCTAAGATTGTTAAATGATGTCATGAGCGCAATTCCATCTTCTTTTACTACTAGTGTTTTATGGCGTTTTGGCAAACCAGCGTAGAGTGCGTTACGCCACCTGCTGATCTGGAGTGTGGAGTCGCATAGATTTAGAAGACAGACACAAGCGTAGTTCCGTTGGATGGCGATGCCACTTTAACATAGAGTCAAGGCATTATTTCTGAGTCTTCATCCACACTGAAATGTCCAAGACATTACATTCGCCTTACAGCGCGGTTTAAACCTCACTGAAATGATACAGACATAAGTTTCCATGATAGGTAAGAAAAATAAAATAAATCGATAGACCGAAAGCACTGTAAGTCGCTTTGGATAAAAGCGTCTGCTAAATGCATACATTTAATTTTACATTTTAATTTCAATGCAAGTTTTCTGGCAGGACCAATTTATTTAGGGACCTATTTCACCATTCACTGGTGATCACTCAAAATTAATCTAAAAGCAACTGCCCTGCGTGTTTTGGCCTGGGACAGCAAGTGTGAGTAAAATTTCTGTTGCCTTTTTTTAGGACCGTATCTGAAAAACAGCAAGTAAATATCTTTAGAAACCACTTGGAAGTGAATAGCACATAACTGCTATTAACCATTTGCTTGCAAACATCATCTGACCCCAGTTTATCATCGTTTCACTTTCACAGCAAATTAAACATAACTCTCTTACTTGATCTGGACAAACCGTGCATCATTTGAAAGTCTAAAGACTCTAGCTTTAATATTTGACCAATTTTTCAATAAAACATTGTTTCAGTGACAGTTATTTATTCATTTATGTCAGGAAAATGATTCCGATTCCTGAGCGGTAAACATCGCAGTGTCCACTCATGTACAAATGTTGATCATGTATCTAGTCAGAAAGAATCATGAGCAGAAACATTTTTATTTTGGGTATGTAATTTCTGTCTCCATGCCAAAAATGGGGGTGACTGATAAGGGTTAACATTACTGCTATAATCATGTCTTTCAGTATAACGTCTTACAAAACTAAACATGCTTCATCGTTTCCAAAAGCCTCTGTTTCCACAGTCCATACTACAATGTGAAAACAGCGTTCCAAATGTATCCACTCTGAGAGACCGTCTAAAGGCGGAGCCAAATGAGAAGGAAAGATGCTTTTCCAACAGGAACATAATAATGTGGACAAGGCTTGAGGAATTGTCAAATCAGGCAACCAATTACCAGAGATGTATAGTAGCAGTAGAACTACTTCACTGTACTTAAGTACTAAAAGGCGGTATCTGTACTTTACTGGAGTATTATTTTTTCTCCTACTTCCACTTTTACTTGATTTTATATTTTAGCTGAGTTTAATACTTTTACTCCGATATTTTTTTATGTGCTGCATCGTTTTCGTTACAATTATAATAATGTTACGAATCATTCCATTACAAACCACTGCCAGAACTGTAGATGGCAGGTTTGATGAAGCTGGCACATCATTGGAGCGAATCAGCGATTAAGAAGACTCGGCGTGCTGACTGAACTGCTGTGAAAGAGAGATGAACACCGAGCGAGCCAGATAATGCTTCGTTCGCGAGTCAAAAGCGGTTAGCATCGGTTCTCCGGATGACCAGTAACATTAGTTCTTTCTGACAGTTCGATTCAATAAACCAGTTGAAGAAAACAGTTCACCGATTCTTTTGCTCGGCGCAATGGCGTCGTGGCGTTGACTGCACCTGGGCTCATGACATTAACACAGAATCAGTTCAGAATCAATCACCAAAGAATCAGTTCAGTTCAGGCGCTCTGTGTGCGGTTTGCTTCCGCCTTAAATCACACATGCGCAGTATCATCAGCTTCCGGTTCACGAATCAGGCTGTCTGACAGAAAGCGGCTCTTCACTCGTGAAGCGAGTCAGTCGTTCGTTATCTGGCTCGCTTCGGTGTTCATCACAGCCAGTTCAGTCAATGTACTGTTTGAGTAAATGAATTACTCCTGGATATTGGTTTGTTTTAACTCTGAGGAGTGTCAGACACATTAAACAAGTTAACAGCTTAATTCATCTGTGGATTAATGCGTTGGAGACGCGAACCGTTTAAAAGCGATTCAGTTCGATTTGGTGGACTGTTTCAAAAGATCCGGTTACATCGAATGATTGTTCATGAACCAGATATCACAAACTGCTTTGTTTTTAACTGTCTTACAACAGACCGGAAGAGACAATGCTGAATAAAGTCAGTAGTTTTGCTATTTTTGGACCAAAATGTATTTTGATGTTCAAAATTCTAAATGACCCTCTGATGTCTTATGGGTTTGAAACAACATGAGGGTAAGTTATTAATGACAGAATTTTGCAAATTGAGGCTAACTAACCCTAGTAACTGTTTTTTGTTTACAAAAGTTACAGTCAAAGGATGTGATTTGTCCTTTAGGTTAATCATTTGAAATAGTAAAACAATATGTTCAAACTTTTGACTACTTTCTTTAATAGCTACATAACACAATACTTCTACTTTTACTTTCAGTACTTGAGTAGTAAATTTTAAAATAGACTACTTGCAATACTAGAATACAAAAAATGTTGAATACTTTAGTACTTCTACTTAAGTGTGGTGCTTAAAGAGCACTTCTACTTCTACTCAAGTCACTTTTTGATAGAGCACTTGTACTTTTACTCAAGTATGGGTCTCTAGTACTTTATACATCTCTGCCAATTACTAAGCTGGCAACAAAGTTACTAACCCTTTTACTCTTCCCTGACCAACATCTACAGCGCAGAAGCTCATGGGCAGCCAAGCAGCTATCTCTCCTCGCTTCTCATGCTCTCCTTTGCTTCTCCGTTTTCCGTATCTTCTCACTGCCACAGCGTGTCTGCTCTCGAGGAGCCTTTTCGTATATCCTCCTGCCACAGCAGTGTCTGCTCCCAGCAGGAGCCTTTCTGTATCTCCTCACTGCAGCGAGTGTCTGCTCCAGGAACCTTTCCCGTATCTCCCCACTGCAGCAGCAGTGTTTGCTCCATAAAAAAATAAAAAAAATAAAGCGACATCACCTTCGCTAGGTGCATGCTGCATCCTAGGTTCGGTGATAGTATCATATCAACGATTGCCAAGGCGATATTAGGCTCATTCTCCAATCACGTTTTTTATTATCATTATTAGGCGCCTACCATAATTCAGCTATCAAACTGCTCCGTTATAACATCTCAGCACTGCATTTCACACTCACCCATGCTCTCAAAGGATGATTTGAGCCCGTAGGCAGCGAAGAGATCTCCATCCACAAATAGACATCCGTTGCAGATATAATGTATTCCATTGTACTTTAACAGGCAATCGATCGTGCCATATTTTAAGCGAGCTCTACTAACGGAGTTTAATTAGAATCATCAGCATCTACAGTTACGTTAGAATGCATCTCATTCTTGTTTCTGGCGCGCATCGGTCCCATCATGAGACGCACGTGGTCGAGGCTAGCGTATGACCAAGGCATCAGTTCAACCGAACTCACTCCAAATATATGAACTTACCTGTTTTTGAATACCTTATACTTAAAGCGTTTGTTTACGTCCATATTAGGGTTAAATCATTGGACTTTAAATAAAATCTACTATGGTTTTGCACGTTGTCTGATTTTTGCAGAACATTTAGACTGATAACTTCTGTGCACAGATGAGGAAAATTTGTCACAGGGCAAGCGAGATGACAGTAGTGCCAACTACATGAACTAGCTGTTTTAGATATAGTATTTTATATTTAATGCCAGTTTATCAGATGCGTCCGAAAGTTTATTTTTCGATTATTGGTGATTCCATAGGCTTTTTTTGCACCCATTGTTAAAATGGCAAATAGTGAGTTCTGACAAGAATAAAGAATCTTCCTCTTAGCCACCGTCGATTACATTGTCGATATGTACCATGATCTCCGTGCTGATAATATGTCGATTTGACAATGATCCGTCGCTGATTCATGGCACCTATTGAGGTACACTGGCACAGGGAAATTAAATAAATAAATAAATAAACCAGCGGGTGCCTGCAGATAAAACATTCTCAATTTTCCCTCGTGGCCAGAGACAAAAAAAAAAAAAAACCAGATGCTGGCCATGCCTCCGGCCAGATAACCTTACCTTTTCTATTCTGATTGCGTGAGGCTTCTCTCTCGATGCCGGGACTCGAGCTCCCATCGGGATGCTGACGAAGCCTCCTGGCCAGACAACCTCACCTTTTCCATTCTCGGCCAGCAAGGCTTTCCCGTTCGTTGCCAGGAGCTCACCTCCCCTTGGACGTGTATGGTGGGTAACGCGTGTAAGTCTGATGTGTCACACCGGCATAGGGTTCAATATGGCTAGATATGGGCCACTGATCAGAAGGTAAGGTCGGCTACTGAGAGAGGAGAGCAACACACAGGTAGGGTGAAAACCAGAGTTTTGTTTACTGGTTGGAATCTTGCATTCACTTAAATTTTCTGAATTGCAGTTTGTCTGGAGTATGTAAATCTCAATATTGTAATTTCACAACATTCAATGTATGACAATACATATAATCAATTATCCTTTGTTTGAAATTTAGGAAGTTGGACTCATCAACTCAAACAGATCAACCAATTGAGAACAATTATACATATACTTTGTATGAAAATGAAAAAAATATATATTGGAAAACTCCACAGAGTCTGTTTGTTTATAACCCAATAAAATAAAAAAACAATGTTTTCAGAACAAAATATTACAACTCAATAATTCAGTTTTACTCTTTCCCTTCAGAATGTAACAGTATTTTCAGTCTAATGGATAAAAAAGTTAAGATACACTGGATATGATTCAGTTAATGTCAGTACACAATCAGATGACTCAAATCAAAGACTTGTTCACTCTTTAGAATCGTTCAGTTCAGAATCAAATGACTCCAATCAAAAGACTTGTTGACTCTTTAGAATGCGTTGAAATGTCTCTCCATTCAATGTTCAGGGAAAAAAAAGGTGCAAAAACTAAATCTCAGTCCTGTTTGTCCAAAAACAAAAGGAAAAGAATTCTCATACCAGTTCAGATGAATTCAAGATCAAGTTCAACAAGCAAATTGTCTCCGTGGGTGGCTCGCCATTTACATAAGCTCATATCGTCTCTCCGTGTCCAGGAGGGTGATCAGTTTCTGGGAAAAAAACAAATGAAAGGGAAAAAACCAGCCTTGCAAAACACAAGGCAGAACAATAAGTAATCTTCAATTTAAACACTTTCATCAACAAACATCATGTATACATTCAACAACATATTAACTCGATATCCTGACACTTATACAGAACATTGTAACTCTTCATTAACTCTTTTGCATCTTCACATGTGATTAGCTTTAGCCCAACATGCACATTAGCACTAGCTCATACACTATGCATAAGCAGCCTATATGAGCGTTAATATCCATTACTGATTTGCTGTTGAGACTTCAAGTTTACTTGTAGAGCGTCAAATCAATATATATAAAAAACAACTCAGCAAGGCAAGAATTTCACAGAAGGAATTAAGATAATTCTGCGATGCTTTGGTGCTCGTGTATGTGCATTTGGCCTTTATTAGGCGGCCTCACTCTCTTCTCACTGATTGTCATCTCTTCAAAGTTAGCTCAGAGTTGTAATCTTTTGATTGCATTCAAGTTTTCTCTATCAATAACTTGATCTTTTATGCGGGTATCTAGGAATCACTTGGTGCACATGCTTCGTCTGACTCCTCGCTCTCTCGATGTCTCTGAGAGTGGCAGTGTCACCGGTGCCATCTCGGTGGCTGCTACCATTGGCTCGTTGGAGTGTCAATCAATGCAGCGATCAATGATAGGAAGAAACACTCTCTCTTCTGAAGCACTCGCTTTTCTCTTATCTCGTTTTTTTTAATTTTCCCATATTTTTACTATCTTTTAACTCTTGTAGCCTGGATCACCCGGGTTACACTCTCTCCGCTTTGAGGGATATGCTGGTCCACTTGGCATCCTTTGAGGCTGCAAAGTCACTGCAGTAGGATTCTCACTACATCTTTCTGAGGACTATCTCCAAGAGAAGAAGGCTCCCCAATGACACGGAGAGCTGCACTGAGCCCCTGCAGTAATGACTGCACAACCAGAAGAGAGGGATTACCCAACGTGGAGTACTGTAACCTTCTTGGTGGTTCACAATGCCTTTGTGAGCTTCTAGGAACATCTGCCAGACTCTGGCCAATCTCCATTAGCTGTCTGGGGACACCTCAAATTAACAGATTGGTCCTGTGAAAGCCATCATTCCTTTCATCTTCTCCATTGAGGTCCCAGATGGGGTTTATCAGACTCCTGGTCCTGCTGTCCCTCTGCACAGGCATGTCACTCAAGACATCAGATCTAGTAGAGTCTGTCAACTGCATCCTCTTTTCTCAGGTTCATTACCCAGACACCTGTCTTCATCATCAGGTAAGTTTCCTTGTGACTCTGCTGAGGTAGAAAGCCTGAGGTCTGTACTAATTGCAGTTCTCATTTCAGGAGAAACTTCTGATGTAACCCCAGTTTTGACTGATCCTCAGGTCTATGGTTGGAAAGAATTCTGCTCTCAATGCTTGGTAAGTACTGAGGGTGTAACTTGCAAAGTCATCTTCAGATTTAGAATTCTGGAATTGCTTTCAGACTCTCCTGAATCAGGGTTTGCTCAAGTTCTGCGCTTGTAGAGTTTCTTCTGTCTTACGACTCAGTTCTGTTTTCCTCTTGCAGAAATCCACAGGGTAGTAGCAAATGCAGCGATGGAGTGTGCGAGTGGCCCATCCTTGCCCTCAGGTCGAACAGTATAGACTGGTAAGTAGCCAGCTTTCTTGATCACAACATAAACTTCTTTCTCACCTTATCTGCCAACTTATTATTTCCTTTTAGTCTGACATCCCTCACCAGAACACGAATGCCAGCCTCAAGGAATGAGCGTACCACTCTCTCATCCACTCTCTCACCGCTTTTGCATGCTAGCTACTTTTGCAGCATTCTCTTCTTGACCCTCAGCTCTCCTTCAGTCGATCCTTCAAATTCTTCACATAACTTCAATGAGACTGGGATGACTTATCAGCAGGTAATCCGAAGGCCAGATTGACTGGTAGCGGGGTTGCCTCCGAACATTAATTAGTATGGTGAGATTCCTGTTGAGTCATGGAGTACAGTTGTATGCGCGTGGACCAACCGCTTCACAAAACTCTTCCAGCAGCTTTTTCCCTTATCATTCAGGGTCCCCAACATCTGAAGCAGTGTCCTGTTAAAACACTCCACAGGGTTGCCAGCTGGGTGATAAGGTGTGTTCTCACTTACGTATTCCTACTATGGCGATAGCTCCTAATCAGTTTTGACTCAAAGTCGGCCCTGATCACTGTGGAGTTTCTCCGGAAACCCGTAATGGACTAGGGACTATTAATGGACTATTATCCCAAAGGCATTTGGCCACGCTCTCCGCTTTCTGGTTTCTGGTGGGTATCAGCCAGCGTACCTGGTGAAATGATCGGTGATCACTAGAATATCTTTTGTACCACTCGATCAGGTTCAAGTGACAGAAAGTCCATGCAGACTAACTCAAGGGGTCTGCTTGTCACTATATTCACCAGGGGTGCGCTCGCTCAGGAGGAGTCTTCCGCCTCACACAGTGCTCACAGGTCTTAATTTTCTCTTCCACTGTTTTGCCATCTTTGGCCAGTAGAATGGGATCTAGCTGAGGTCCAGGGTTCTCTGATCCCTAGATGCCCCATGTCATTGTGCAAGCTCGTTAGCACTATCTCACGGAGATCCGGTGGGTAGCATCAACTGATACAGCACACTTCCTTGATCTGCCTCCTTCTAAATAACACTCCATTCTTGAACTCAAATCTGCTCCACTCTCTTAGCCAGGCGACTTCCACAGGTTCTACTTTCCCAACTGGTTTCTCACCAGACTCAAGATATTTGATAAATATAAGCGTTTCAGCGTCAGTTCAGGCAGACCCGTGAGTCAAGCTCTGATGTCAGCTGATACCCAGATCTAACAGCTGATCTGATGCTAAAGCACTCAATTGGTCCGTTCAAACAGGAGCCCTATTTAAGTGCATTTTCAGTCTGCTGCTTGGCTGCTTCCACTGCATTGCTTGCAAAGTGCAGCTTTGGTTGCAAATAATGAGATTACTCTTATATTTTGCTGTACTCACCCAACTGCTGACCATGTCTACCACCGGTGCAAATGATGAAGACCAATGGCAAATTGAATCCATCGAAGAATCCAGCAACAAATAAGTCAAGCAGAAGAAGTCATTCAAGGCGAAAGCAACACTTCTATCCTTCGAAGCTCACGTCTGGCGGTAAATCATATAGTCCTCTCAGCATCATTGACTGGCCACTGCGAGTTACTGGAAGCCTTGTATGAACCGCATATCCGGCACCGACCAGAGCTACGCATAAAACTGTTTGCTTTGCTTTGTGAAAAAGTTTACATCCCAGCAGCAGATTTTCCTCCTCCTCCTCCTTTCTCTGGCAGGAAACAGGCAGGAATAGAAGAATATTGACCCAGCTTCCACTCCGACTGATGTTGCACCTAGCGGGCAGGTGGTTAGGCGGTCCAAACTGATTAGTCAACTCTTCTTCAGTTCAAAGCAATGACCCAGCGTTGTCCGCATTGTCCAGCATTCAGTTTTGCTCTCCGACATGAACTTCAGAATTCAGGCTTTGGAGTCGGTTTAACATCAAAGTCCTCGGCAAATCCTCTCTCCTCCGACCCGTCTTCATGAGAACTCCTCATCAGCTCACGGCGTGCGGCTGTACATTGTGCAGGGCGATGCGTCATCAACTCGGGACTATACCCGAAGAACGATGGGAAGTGCAGTTCCAGTGTCTAAAGGCTCTCCATTCTTTCCGCCGGCTGCTGCGATTTCTCATCAGTTGAGAAGCCAAATCGTTGCAGGTAATGATGTTAATCTTTGAAAATATTGCTGTGCTCGAAATGAGTGAGAAGCGATGTCGTTGACTGCTGGCGATGTATCTGTTATGCTTAAAGACAGCGATCCCCAGCTTTCCAAAATGTTAACACTAGCTGAGTTTAAAGTGGCATTTGGTGTTTTCAGAGATGTTATATGCGGAATCTTTCCGTCTATGAGAGCCGAGCTGGACACCTATTTAGCAATCATTTCTGACTTGGCTTTGACTTATGGAGGAACTCTCTTTATGACTATCATAAGTCATTCTCTCAAAAGCTGCTATGTTTATTCAACGTTTAAATCAGAGATTGGACTGGTCAGTTGTCGACTTGACCCTCATAGCAGACATTTCACTGGTCATCAAGCTCTCTCCTGCTCTATCTGTGGCTCTCATTCTCACACTCTCAATCTTTGCCCAAAATCTGTGTCTCCTCAACCCTCTAAGTCTGGCTTTCAAACTGTTGACTCTAAGGTACTACCGTTTGCTACTACAAGTTGTGCTATAATTTTAATGAAATTGTTTTGCAAATTCTATAATTGTAAATATGTTCATGCTTGCTAGTTACTGTGGGGACAGCCACCCAAAATCTTGTGCGAAAGCAGAACTCACTTTATAAAAGGAGAAAAGAAATGACTATCAACCCTCGTCAATGTTCCAAAACTGGTGACAGGCATTGAGAAATCATCCTAACTGCTGCTTAGTCAATTACTTTAATAACTGGACTTATTCAAGGTTTTTTGCAGGACTGATATGGTTGCCTAATTTTTCTTTTTCCTGTAATAATTTGCTTTCTGCTGTAAAAGAACCGAAAATTGTCGTACATTGTTGGAAGAGAAGTTAAGAAAGGATTCCTGATTGGGCCTTTTGATAAATCTCCTTCTCAATTTTTCATATTAACCCCGAATATTCAGGAGAAAGCGCTTAATTTTGACCTGCCCCTCATAATAGCCGCACTGAAATATCAACAGTCTTATTCCACTAGCTCCGTTTTCTCTGTTTAACGAACTATTACGATCAATTACGTTCTAAAATTGCAGGTAGGGGTATAGCTTGCAAAGGCAGATATTTCAGGCGCCTTTAAAGTTATGCCTTTACATCCATCACAGTAGGCATTTATTTGGCATCAAATGGGAAAAACTATACTTTTCAGTCAGGCTCACTTTTGGCAATTGCGTAGGTCCAAAAATATTTGATACACTATCAAGGAGCTATGTTGGATTCTCCTTAATAACTAAATTACCATGTGCTTCATCTTTTGGCGATTTTCTGCTAGTGGATTATAAAATGCAAAGCCAGAAAGATGCATTTGGTTTTAAAACACACTTTAGCTTGATTTAGGTGTTCCCCTTTCTGAGGAAAAAACTTTAGGTCCTCTTAAAGTTATTGAGTTTTTAGGCATTACATTAGATTCCAATCTAATGCAAGCTTAGTCTTTGAGAAATTAAATGCATCAGAAATCATGAAATGCTCAAATGTCATATCTTTTCAAAAGAGATTTGCTCTCTCTACTAGAGCCATCTTAATTTTGCGATGCGTATAATTCCCCAAGGCAGGGTCTTTTATTGCTAGACTCCTCGATCTATCCAAATCAGTTAAAGATCTTGGACATAGTTACCTTAGATCTAGGCTGCAGATCAGATCTCAGGTTCTGGTCTTTGCTCATGAAATTGCAATGGCATTTCCCTTTTCACTATAAAGATATGGAGTCTTCTGAAGCCCTTAATTTGTATGAGACTCTCGCCTTCTGTCGGTTTTGCTGGGTTTTTTTTAATGGTCAGTGGTTTGCTAGTAAATGGTCAAAGGGCTGCTATCTGTGCCTGATAATAACATGTCCCACAGCTCTGTTGGAATTATATCCCATAGTGATAGCTGGTATTCTGTGGAGCAAACAATGGTCTAGAAAACAAATTTTGTTTTTTTGTGACAACGAGGCAACAGTTAATATTATTAACAAAGGTAGCTCATCAGTTCCGTTTATTAACCGATTAGTCAGAGCCTTACTTGGTTTATCTGTCATGGATAACTTCATTTTTAGACTGCTCACATTCCAGGCTTAAATAATCAAATTGCTGACTCTCTTTCTCGATATGAATTTCAGAATTCCACCTCCTGTGTCCAGGTTCAGCGTCAGCCAGCTTGGTCTGCCCTCCTTTCAGCCAAACCATAGATTAGACCTGACCTTTCAATCTTATTTACATTCAGCAGCTCAAGTACCGCGCGGTGGTCTAGCAATTTCAATGTTAAAATTTACGACACTGCTTGATCTCATTTTAGTTCTTTCATTGCCACTTTCTCTGTAAATGTATTACCTGTCAATGTATCATTTGTCAGGTGCATTTATAGTCCACTGTTTTGAGTCCGAAAAATGCAGCCTTCATCCATCAAAAGTATGATCGCTGGCATCCAATTCCACCTGCTGCCTGGATCCATCGACTCTCAGCTTGCTCGAAAATCCATCCCTGTCTCCTGCTCAATGGCCTTAGAAGAGAAAACCCTAAAGGCATGATCAACGTCTCTTTCTCACACTTCTGCTTCTGAAAAGTTAATATCGCGTCTGAGAGGGGGATGCTTTGGGACTTATTCTGATATAATGTTAGAATCTGTTTTGCTTATGGCTTTCTATGGCTTTCTTAGGGTGTGAGTTTTCAACACTACAAATTCCTCAATCCAGTCACATGACCCTCCACAATATCAGCGTTTCAATTTTTTTTCTCACCACTTTACCATATTGCTAAAGCACTCAAAACTCGACAGGAAAAGGAAGGTTCTGTTGTGTACATTTCTGAAACTAACTCTGCTTTTTGTCCTCTGTCATCTATGTTGGCTTATCTGAGGAGCTGTCCACAAGCTTCGTCTGGAGGACCATTATTTATAACAGAGGGGAAATCCATGTCCAGGAGCCTGGTTTGCATCCGTCTCGCTTGCTTTGTCCAATACTCGGGCTCCCAGTATTATTGACTCATTCACTCATGGAGGCTGCTTACAACTGCAGCTTCTTCTACTTCTGTTTTACCCTTAAAGCTATGGGAAGATGGTCTTCAGCAGCTTATGAGCGGTCCTCTGGCCAGATACTTCGAGCCATCCTTGATGCTCAAAAAGCTATGAGTGATGCTTATGATCTATAGTGAAATAAATATTGCTTCACTAATGGGCTTATGTTAATTCACTGCGTTAGCTCAGCTCCCTTCATCTGCTTGCTTCACTTTAATCTATTGGGTTATTATCTTTTACTAAATAAGATTTGGCTTCTTAAACGACTCATTTTGATCCTCTGCTGGCTTTTCGATTTAGCCTGGTAATGGTCTGTTTGGGAGGAATTTTATTTGCTGCTCTCCCAGTTTTAAATGGAGATTGTCCCAGAAGCTGCTGCTGTTACCTGACTAGCTTTCATGGAGCTCATGAAAGGATGGGTAACTCAGAACAGAGCCATACCGCCAAATGTAACTTTAACAATCATGCAAATAAAGCTATACAAATTTTGACTAAAGAATTGTCTATGGTGTTTTTTGACTCAAGTGGTCCTGACTGAACTACTTTGAGTTCTGGATCAGCTCGTTGTGTTCCTTCAGCTCCTCTTCAGACATTGAGGGAAGAACTGGAAGACCATGGCAGATCCTCTTGCTGGAACTCTTGGGGTATTGCACCAGCGCCCGAGACAACGACTCAAACATGTTAGGTTGGGAGTAGGACATGTGAAAAAAATATATATTGGAAAACTCCACAGAGTCTGTTTCTTTATAACCCAATAAAATAAAAAAAACACATGTTTTCAGAACAAAATATTACAACTCAATAATTCAGATTTACTCTTTCCTTCAGAATGTAACATATTTTCAGTCTAATGGATAAAAAAGTTAAGATACACTGGATATGATTCAGTTAATGTCAGTACACAATCAGATGACTCAAATCAAAAGACTTGTTGACTCTTTAGAATCGTTCAGTTCAGAATCAAATGACTCCAATCAAAGACTTGTTGACTCTTTAGAATGTCTGAAATGTCTCTCCATTCAATGTTCAAGGGAAAAAAGGTGCAAAACTAAATCTCAGTCCTGTTTGTCCAAAAACAAAAGGAAAAGAATTCTCATACCAGTTCAGATGAATTCAAGATCAAGTTCAACAAGCAAATTGTCTCGTGGGTGGCTCGCCATTTACATCGCTCATATGCGTTCCAGTTCATCAGGAGGGTGATCAGTTTCTCAGAAAAAAACACATGAAAGGAAAAAACCCAGCCTTGCAAAACACAAGGCAGAACAATATAATCTTCAATTTAAACACTTTCATCAACAAACATCATGTATACACTTCAACAACATATTAACTTCGATATCCTGACACTTATACAGAACATTGTAACTCTTCATTGACTCTTTTGCATCTTCACTGTGATTAGCTTTAGCCAACAACAAATTAGCACTAGCTCATACGCTATGCATAAGCAGCCTATATGAGCGTTAATATCACATTACTGATTTGCTTGTTGAGACTTCAAGTTTACTTGTAGGCTCACAAATCAATATATATAAAAAACAACTCAAGCAAGGCAAGAATTTCAAGAAGAGAATTAAGATAATTTGCGTGCTTTGGTGCTCCGATGTATGTCATTTGGCCTTTATAGCGGCCTCACTCTCTTCTCACTGTCATCTCTTCAAAGTTCGCTCAGAGTTGTAATCTTTTGATTGCATTCAAGTTTTCTCTATCAATACGATCTTTTCGCGGAGTATCTAGGAATCACTTGGTGCACATGCTTGTCTGACTCACTCGCTTCTCTCGATGTCTCTGAGAGTGGCAGTGTCACCGATGCCATCTCGAGGCTTGCTACCATTGGCTCATTGGAGTGTCAATCAATGCAGCGACAATGATAGGCGAAACACTCTCTCTCCTGAAGCACTTTCGCTTTTCTCTGTTATTCTCGTTTTAAATTTTCCCATATTTTACATATCTTTTAACTCTTGTAGCCTGGATCACTTTCGGGTTATACGTAGGGTGAGCGGCTTTTCTTCTGTTCTGTCTTATGTACAGAGAGTTTACCCATCCAATGCATGGAGTCGGGCTCCCATTGGATGTGAGGTGAGAGCCTCCCAGCTAGACAACCTTAACGTTTCCGCTTTTGGCCAGCGAGGCATAACGTTCGATGCCAGGAGCTAAGCTCCTGTCGGACGAAGGTAAGAGTCCCGCTAGACAACCTTTTCCATCCTTAAGCCAGAAAGGTTTACCGTTCGATTCCTGGAGCTAAGCTCCTTCGGACGCGGTCAAAGCCTCCTGGCCAGACAACCTAACCTTTTCCACGTTTGGCCAGTGAGGCTTATCCGTTCAATGTGAGGTGCTCCAACCGGACGGCTGGAAGAGCCTCCTGGCCAGACACCACTACCATTCCACTGGTCTGAGGTCACAAACCGATCTACCCAATAGGAAGCCGTCCGATGCATGAGACCAAACAGACAAACAAACCCTCCTTCCATCCTATGGTTCGAGGCTTCCCGCTCATGCCATGAGTAGTGAACTCCCACAAGAGCGTCGACCAGAGCCTCACGGCCACACAAAATACCCTTTTTCCATCCCTATGGCCTCGAGGCTTACCCAGTTGTTGGTCCCTGTTGGATGCTGGTGAGAGGCTTCCTGGCCACCTAATGTCTACCTCTTCTGTCTCCACATCCGGAGCTTACCCATTCGATACAAGAGCCTCCGGTTGACAACCTTACCTTTTCCATTTCTATGGTCAGCAGGCTTACCTGTTCATGCGCATGTGCTCCCGGATGCGGGAGATCCTCCTGGACAGACAACCTTTACCTTTCCACTCTCACGTCAGCAAGACTTAACCAGTTCGATCGTGTGCTCCCTTCGTCGCTAAGAAGTCTCGCCACGCAACTTACCTTTCCATTTGGCGTAGAGGCTTAACCGTCGCACATGAGTCTCAACCCCTCGTCAAATCCTGCAAAATAAAATCCCTCTCAGCTATCCTCATCTTTTAACCCGCCTGGGAGGCTTACCCGTTCGATGTTCTGAGTATGATGCCACATCGGATGCTGCGAGTCCTCTCAGTCGGGTTTTCCTTTCCACTCTCCCGTCCGGTGAGGCTTAACTGTCTGATGCGTGCGCTCCCTTCACATCTGGTGAGAGTTCTCCTGCCGGTCCATACTTGCCGCCACAAGTGAGTCTCATCCATCCCGATGCTGTGAGTCGGGATCTCCCTTTGGATGTGCCAGACTCCTCCTTGTTCTGACCAGCCCAAAGCTTTTTTTTTGCCAAACCGAGAGGACCCAGACATCCGTCATCCTGAGTCTCAATCTCCTTTTGAGGCTTCATGGGCCCTCTCAGGTCAGCATTAGGCCTTCGCCACTGAATAGCAGGGGCTATCAGCCAGTAGGGGCCCGTATGCCAACACGTGACCTATTCTGGTCGAGGCAACTCGGGTCCTCTCGGTCGGGCACCACAACCATAGCTGCTCCTCCTCATGCGGCGGTAGGGCATCACCGTTCCAGCGTCACAAGCTCCCGTTGAGCATCGGCTCGAGCCCTCACCGACCGGCCTCCAACCACATAGTTCACTACCTGCAGCCGGTAGGGACTACTCTTCCAATGCTCTAAGTGGCTCCCACGAGCACGTGAGGCCCTTCCGATCTGCCAACAGAGTGACTTCTCAGGAAATCAAAATCAGCCCCTCAGTACTCTATGCTTTTTTGTGGGCGTTCTTTAAACTGCGGCTGTCCTCTTGTACTTTTGCTTTTGGTGGGTGCTCTAGGTTCGGGCCATTTCGAGCTCGGAGCACCTCGGACAGCACGCCTATCGATACCATACCCTCAGCTAATATATGTGCTGAACTAGTGAAATTATGTTTTCATTAACAAGATTGGGGGCGTCAGATATGTAACTTCACACAGGTGGACCATAATCAAGTAATCAATCCCATAGTATAAATATCGCTGACTTACCTCTATCCATTGACAGTTTATCAGCATCCCTCCTCCACCCCATCTCCCCACTTTGAGTTCACTCATTTTCCCAAGCTCGGAGCCCTTCCCAGACAGCAGCCAAATACGATACCATACCTCAGCTAATTATATGTAAGCGTGAACTAGTGAAAATCTTAAATGATTCCCTTTTAGTCAAGACAAGTCACTTTTATTTATATATCA
This sequence comes from allo-octoploid hybrid of Carassius auratus x Cyprinus carpio, assembly GCA_024542945.1. Classification (NCBI taxonomy): domain Eukaryota; kingdom Metazoa; phylum Chordata; class Actinopteri; order Cypriniformes; species allo-octoploid hybrid of Carassius auratus x Cyprinus carpio. Next base: position 24,954,641 of record CM045073.1, on the reverse strand, counting down.
TTTTAAACCAAAAGATTGTGTCAAAGCAACTGAACAACATTCATTAGGAAAACAGTGTGTCAATAATGCAAAATGACAATTAAAGGCAGTTCATCATTGAATTCAGTGATGTCATCTCTGTTCAGTTTAAATAGTGTCTGTGCATTTTTTAAATCAAGTCAACGATATCGCAGTAAATTAAGTGTCCCCAACAAAGCAAAGCCAGAGCGACAGCTGCAAGGAACAAAACTGCATCGGTGACAGAATGGAGAAAAAACCTTGGGAGAAACCAGGCTCAGTCAGGAGCCATTCTCCTATGACCAGACAAAACCAAGCAATTCAGTTAGCTAAATTGACCTGTTTTCTTTTTAGCTGTGCTTGTTCCGATCAATGACAGGTGATATAAGATTTAATTTAAGTTGCCAGACATTAATAAAAGAAACTTGTATGTAAGAGAATTTCGTTTTATAATAACATATATTATACAGTTTATTTAAACACTTATTTACTGTTGTGGTATGAATAATAAAACAAACAATTAAACGAAAGCATTATTTTACATAACAATAGAAATAAATTATAAAATATTATGTGATTAGTGATTGCTTTTTTTGTCAACTGTAAATGTGAGGTAACATGTTTCATCAAACCCTAACTCTGTCACATTACACACACACAAACGAGAGATCCAGATGCAGTGTTTATTGGAAGAATTCAAGAATCAATGTCCAGTCAGGCAAGAGGTCAATAACCAAAAAGGCATGTGCAAACAATGTGAGTGGGAACAGCTGTGATGCAATGAAGTGATTAATAAAGATAAGGGCTTGAGGAAATGCAGGACTGAGTGGGGGTGCGATAAGGGCAAGTGAGACCTCTAGTGGACACCAGGGATACAAACCAGACACTGTGAATTCCCCACCCCCCCAAGGAGCAGCTACAGATGCTTCTCAGAAAACACACACAAAAAAACAAAGAGACCAAAGAGGGGAGGTGGAATGGTGAAGAGATCAGGGGAGGACGGAGGCCAGGTCCATAGAGGGGAACAGGGACAGGAATTTAAAAAAACAAAGAGACTAGGGAGGGAGGTGGAATGGTGGAGGATCGGGGAGGGACGGAGGCCAGGTCCATGAGGGAACGGGAAGTAAAAAAAAATAAAAATAACTAAAACAAAACAAACAGACCAGGAGGGTGGTGGAATGGTGGAGGGTCAGGGGAGGGACGGAGGGCCAGGTCCATAGAGGACAACAGGGACAGGAAGTGAAAAAAACCCAACAACAACAAAAACAAAACAAAACAAAGAGACCAGTGGCTGGGCTGACAGCCACCTTGTGCAGTGGCGCTGTGATGGGAGCCATCTGGTGTAGTGAGCTGGGCTGGCTGCCATCTTGTGCAGTGGCGCTGGCTGGAGAGCCATCTTGTGCAATGGCTGGGCTGGCAGCCACCTTGTGTGTAGGCTGCCTGGCGGCCCTCTTAGACAGTGGCACTGGGCTGGCGGCTTTCCTTTCTGGAGACACGGGCATAGAGTTGGCCATCATCTCTGAAGAGAGCGGGTGTGGTCGGTATCCCATTGAGCACGATGGTGTAGGTAACTGGTGAACCCCAAAGTCCAGGATCTCAAGCCCCTTCATCTCCCACTGAGGCACAGGGTCATCCAGGCGTAAACAGGTCCTTCAGTGCCTCATCATTATAACACAGCCATACTGCCATAGTCCAGAATTTCTGAGCAAAATCACCCACCTCACTCCTCCTTTGCGGAGGTGGTTGGATCAGAAGTCTCCCCCTCCGCTCCTCCATGGTGGCTGGGGAGCAGATTCAAATCCCACACGCTGGATCTGGGCATGACAGAATCCTTGTCCAGTCAGGAAAAAGGTCAATAACCAAAATGACAGTCCAAAACAGAAACACGACAAACACTAGGAAACACAGAAGCAGAGTGACATAAAACAAGGATTCCGTAAAATGCCAGAAACAAACAGAGTATATATGGACAGGTGCAAACAATGTGAGTGGGATCAGCTGTGTGCAATGAAGTGATTAATCCAGATAAGGGCTTGAGTGAAATGCAGGACTGAAGTGGGGTGGGCAAGAGAGACCTCTAGTGGACACCCAGGGATACACAGACCATGACACTGTGACAAACTCCAGGGAAGATTCAAGTTGTACTTTCCTGTAAAACAAAACAAAACAAAAAAAAACTGTTATGAAGATTGCTATTCATTCACACAGGACATTTGTGCTTGGACCCTGATGATTGCTGCTTGTGGCTTTATTTGTAGCATAGCTGTCGATATTCTATAACAGTGGTTTTCAACCTATGGATTGTATTGCAGATGGGCCCAATTACTATTAAAATAAATAATAATATTATTAATATATGTAAAAATGTCTAAGTCATAACATAATAACATAATTTAATTTATATATATATATATATATATATATATATATATATATATATATATAATATATATATATATATATATATATATACTGTTACTATCTTCTACTATTTGGATTGCTGATTGGTTTAAGAATAAACCACCAATTAATATTAGATATTTTTGCTGCATATGCTACAGAACAACAAATTCAAACATTCATAAATGGCTGTCAATGTGTTCCCTCCTGACTGCTTGCTCCACTGACTGTCTACCGCTGCGAGCTCTGCCTGGATCTGGTTTTCCCAGCCAGTTATTTTCTGTTCATTTCCAGTCCATTCTAGGGCCGTGTGATTAATCAATATCGTCATAAACTCATCGCATTTGAGCGTTCCGATGTCTAAATCAGCTTTATAGCATGATTTTCTGTGGCCTTGACCTCCGCGAGTATGCTATCCGTTTGAAACAGAATGCAACGCTCCTAAGCGAGAACAGAACAGACTGGGCATATGCCTAACTCCAGGTTCACACACTGTGATGCACCATTTTCCGAGCCCATGTTAACAGATCAGCATTCACACTGCAGCGGTAAAAGGCTAGAAAAAAAGCCCCTAGACATGGGATTTATTTATTTATATATATTTTTGCCATAAGTCTATACATTTTGTTACACCTTTACTAGTGATTTTTTTTTTTACTTATGTCTGTTCTAGAGACGTTACAACTTTTGATAAAGCTCTAATTGGTTTTCTTTGGGAAATGTGTTTCAAATGAATCCTGAATGCATTTATGACTGTAAAGCTTATCTGTTTGTGTCTCAATCGTAAAATTGATCAAAGAAATGCGATAGGTTTTATTTTCTTTTTTTGTCCATATCAACAGCCCTAGTTCATTCAATAAATACAGTTAACAATCTAGCTTCGAGTACTAAGTTATTAACCAACAATAGCGGGGTCAGTTAATTGTTTTGCAGTGGGCTGTCAAACATATGTGTTTGGTTGTGTGGGCGTGAGCAGAAAAGGTTGGGAACCACCGCTTCTATAAAAAAAAAAAAAAGATTAGCTGATTAAATGTTTGTTTGCTTTGGTGTTGCACCCCTCACAATCCTCATGCCACCCCATTTCCACCCTAAAATAATTTCTAGATTCAGCAGTTGTTCACTTTATTGGTATTTAAATACATAATTATGAATACAGCTAATACCATCGTACAATAAAGAGCCATCAAATTTGCTCCATTTCCTTGTTCATTGAAAACACCAAAATACAACTTTTCATAAGGTTGTTTTTCAACTGCTTACAAAATCTTTACTTGTCACACAATTTCTGAAACCTGACAAACACGAGAACCACAAACCAAATATGCAAAACCATTCACCTAATTATCGACCTTTGACTCAGTTTTAAATTTCATAAAACACTTTTGCAAAACACAACACACAAGATTATAACACTATCGAAAGATCTTCTGTAACACATGAGGTACATTTGTATGTCTTTAATCTGTTGTGATATCTCTAAAGATCTGACCGGGTTTCAGGAAGTCTTGAGTCTTTAACCGCTCTGTCATCATTCAGTCAGTATGGAGCTCAGTCAACTTCCTCTTGTGCTCTGTGAGTATTATTTCCTCTAAATGTATTTCTGTGGAATTGCTATTATATTATGTAAATGATCAAGTGTGTTAGTGTTCCTAGATGTATGTCTGTTCCTGCTGCTCTCAGAGTTTCAGATCCAGCTCTAGTCCATGATATATGAGTGAAGATGAGTTTGAGAGAGGAAGTGTCAGTTAGTGCTGTTTGTGAAAGAGAAATGCACTCTGTTGTGTTGTAGATCAGTGTTTGTTCACTCATTCAGTTTTGTGATGTGTAATGCTGTTGAATCAGTCTCTGTTGGTTTGTTTTGCAGTTATTGTCACTGTTGTTGTAATATTCACTAGTACACAGTTAGTAAGAGTTTGTCTTTATTCTTCTGTTCAGTGATCAGACTGTTGTCTTTAAGTTCCTGAAACAGTTCTCTGTGATCAAATCTATAAAATACCAGTCAGATGTTTTCATGTTTATCTAGACACATATACAGTCCCCACACAATATCTTAATATTTGTTCATCTTTATAATTATCAGCTGAATGTTCAGATTGTAATGAGTTTTCTCTTTGTGTTTTAGTGCTGATTTCAAACATCTACTCTGGACAAACTGAAAGTGAGTCAGTTTGATTCATGTTTTCATCACATATTTTCATTTGAGTGAATCTACATTAACTGTTATAAACCAACTGAGAGTTGATAAATTACTTTTTATGACTTACATTTACATTTTCTATGACTATAAATGGACCCTTTTCATAAGCTGAATTATTCATGTGACAGTTCTGAAGTATGACAGGAAACATCAGTTTATCAAAAACAGCATATATATTCTTTTCAAAGCTGAGAGACAAGATCTTGTTAAAAAACTTGTTTCCAAATTCCCAATGATTGTATATTGACAGATCTTTCATGAATGACTATGACAGCTATAGAGAACAACACTTCAGTATCATCTGATTTAACGTGTGTTGTACAGTCAAGTAACTGTGTTCATACAGTAAAAAACAGCTCATTATTTTTATTATGAGTTTTTGTCATTGTACAGAAGCACCAAACCCACAGTGACCATCAAACCTGCTCAACATGTGTTCAGAGGAGAGAGTCACTCTCAGATGTGACATAAATGCTGAAGGAGTCACTTTCGCTGGCAGTACAGCTGGTATAAAGACGGTTCAGACAAATCTTTCAATGAACTACAGGAACTCACATTCAGTTCTGTTACTGAGTCTGACGCAGAGTAAATACTCCTGTAAAGGATCAGAGAGAGGAGGATCACGAACATCACACCTCAGTGATGAAGTTACACTAACGGTGTCAGGTGAGTTTGATCATCTCTTCACATACACACATAAGTTTAACATGTTATTAATGAGAGATTTCTCACTTTCAGTTCCCAGAGCAGTTTTAAGTGTTTCTCCACAGACGGTTGACTGAAGGAGATCCAGTGACTCTGATCTGTGAGGTTAACTGGCTCCCGACAGGCTGGACATTCAGCTGGTTCACTGAAACTCTCTCATCAGGTAAGAAATAATGTGCTTCATGTAGCAACATCTGAATAAACTGTTTTCATTAAAAATATAGAGATTAATAATAGAGATTAAAATAATCTAAATACTCTGACTCGTAAAAATGTCTGCTCATTTATTGAGGTAACTGCACTTTTCACTTTACACAGATTACATCAATGCGCTTAGAGCTGCTCTCAGACAGCAGCAGAGGAGCTGGAGGAAACTACACTCAGTTCTGCTGCTCTACAACACACAGGAGTTTATGTGTGCAGAGCAGAGAGAGGAGAACCAGCCTGCAAAACCACCAGCAACACACAGTTAATATGGGTCACTGGTGAGTTCAAACTGAATCACAGAATGAGTCACACTCTGGACATTTTCCTTGATCTTTTAGAGCTTGAAGTGTCTTGAAATGTTGTCCAGTCATAATATATACAGCTACTTTGAATGGTGTGAATGGAGAAAGATGCTTCTTCTGTCTGGTGTAGATGCTGCATCTACTAGCAGTAGCAGGGTCTAAATAAACCAAACCAACCAGAAAACCTTGATTCCTGGTTAACAGCAAATATGAAAAATGTTTAATTCTAATGATGGAAAACTGTCATGAAAAAAAAAATATATATATAATATAACTACTGTGGCACAGAAGTGTTGCTTAAGAAGTGGACTTGAGGGAAAAAGTTAAATAGGAGTAATAAAAAAATAATCTGACCTATTTATTAAATAGTGTTTTATGAAATAGTTTTTATGAAATTTGTTTTAAAATATTTGTGTCATTGACACAATGATTCTAGGAGGCACTTTACCAACAACACAGGACTCTCAATGTCCACATCAGCACATTTTAAAGAATGAACCATATAAACACTCTGATTAGTGTGGTTTGGCGAGAGCTGTGAGAACAAGATAGGCCGGTGGAGAATTGGATATGAGCTGACACCTGCCACTCACCGGTCTTGAGTCCCGGAGGAGCTCCAGCAGCATAAAGTAAGGAATTACTACAGTGAAGGGACGATGGAGGACCAGGCCTGGGTTTATTTTGTTTGTGCTGGCAGTCATCCTGAGGGGTTATCAGCACTGTTTTGTGTTTATTTTGTTATTAAAGCTTTATTTAAATATCCACCGGTTCCCACCTCCTCTCAAACTACGTAAAATGTTTACATTGTTACATTGGGTGTACATTTACACTGTTCGCTGCCGAAACTGGAGGTAGTCGCTATCCACCGGGCGAGAGGAGTGTCGTGCGTCCACCGAGGGGCTATCTTTGCTGCCACCAGGCACCTGAGGCTGGCGCAGTGTGTCTGGGAACCAGAACAACTTTTTTTCTCCTCCTCCACTTTCCCTCTCTCTCTGTCTCTCCCTCATCCTTCCATCTCCTTTTGTCTCAGCCTCATCTGTGTTTGTTCACTACCCCCAGGTACCCATGGCTACCATGACATGGCTACCCCGACCTCTGCGAGTCTTGGGTTATGTGACGAGTGGGGCAAGTAGTGGAAAGGATAAAGGGAGGAGTTCTGAAAGTAAAAGATGAGGAGGACCAGGCCTGGGTTTTATTTTGTTTGTGCTGCAGTTTTATGATATTTTGTTATTAAAGTTTAATTTAAATGTCCTGATTCTCTCCTACAGTACTTCCAGTACTACTGAAAGTTTTACATTGTTACAAACACTATATCAGTCATTTTACAGTGTGATTAATATCTTCCTACTATTAATATCTTGGTAAATTAATATACAACAAACTCAGTTAACTATAAACACTACTAGGTTCACACTGTACAGACAAAGAATACTGATCCTCAAGTTGAGTCTGCTTTCTCCCAGGGTTTTTCTCAAAATAACATCTTATGGAGGTTTTTGTTGGTTGTTACAGTTGTCTTTGGTTTGCTGCTGATGGCATAATGACAAATATATTAAGGGGTAATTTTATGAAGTTTTAAATTACATTTTTACATTTTCTGATACTAAAACTGGAATATTTTTTCTGAAAAGGTTTTGAAACTATGTAAGTTGTGTAAAGTGTTATATCAATAAAACTCTCTTGACTTGATTTGTGAATTGTAGCTGTGATTGTCTTCTCAGGTGTTTCTCCTCCAGTCTCTCTGACCGTCAGTCCCAGCAGAACTCACACTTCACATCTGTCTCTCTCTCTCTGAGCTGTGGGACCACAGTAAATTTGCTGGATGGACAGTGAGAAGATACATGGAAGGATGGGGGCTGGAAGATTGTTCATCATCAGTGAGGGGATCACAAACAGGATCTACATGTACAATCAGAGACACCCGTCACATCAGACACTGAGTGTACTGGTGTCAGTCTGAATCTGGAGAGAAAAGTCATCCTGTTAATATCACTGTACACTGTGAGTCTGTGTTTCTATATTTATTCATTTCACAAAGCCCTGATTTTTGTGTTTTGGATATAAATACTGTAGCTGGATTGTGATCTCAATTCAATGTAAACCAAAATTATAACTAAATGACAGTTGATTGTATTGCTGTCTGGAATTTTATGATGGTCATTTATTGGTCATTAAGTTGTCTTGAGTGTTTTGAAAGGCTCCTCTTAATAAAACATATTATTATTATTATTATTATTATTATTATTGTTGTTGTTGTTGTCTCCACATTGTTGATACAGTATGACTATATTCTTACTATAGTCAGTTGATGTTTGCTCTGTTTCTGTAGCTGGTGTGATTCTGAGAGTCCTGTTCATCCTGTGACTGGAAGGAGAAACTTTGACTCTCGCTGTTTAGATCAAAATACAACCTCATCAAACCTCAGAGCTGATTTCTATAAAGATGGGTCACTCATTCAGAGTCAAACTTCAGAGATGATCATCTCTACTGTCTCAAAGTCAGAGCGAGGGTTTCTACTCCTGCAAACTCCCAGAGAGAGGAGGTCACCCAAGAGCTGGATCTCAGTCACAGGCTAGAGTCAATCAAACTGTGAGCTGGTTTATTTCTTCTTATGTTCAGCTATGGTGCTATGATATGGTGCTTGATAAAGTGCTTGTGTGTCTCTTCTTCAGTGTCTCATTCAGGATCTCAGATCTCTGTCCTCCACACACTTCTTCTGTACCTGGCAGTTTGTCCATATCTGCTCGTGACGTTGTGCTTATTTTCAAATGCTGCAGGATGAAAGGTAAATATCTGTCTGATTTATCACATTATATTCATTGTATTAAGTTAAATATATAAAAATTGGTCATAATTAGAAAGCCAACCTATTGATATGCTATTTAAGCTTCTATCTATCTATCTATCTATATATCTATTCTATCTATCTTAGCAACATGCTAATCTTATTTTCAAACTTCCTCAAGCCTCAAAGTTTGTCTTGATGAACATTTTTGTATAAAACAGATCGTTCTAGTCCTTGATTCTGATTGATTGATCTCTGCTGTATCTGCTGTAAGTTACTCTACAAACATACACCTTTGTTTACTTTTGTGTGTTGCTTCGGCAAACCACTTTGTTTAAAACCACAACTGTTTCTGAGGAACTACATTGTTTGATGGAAGAATACTGTTTTATTTATTCCATGGTTCTGTCTGAATACAGACCATGGTCGTCTGTCTGTCAGTTGTTGACTGACCGATCTATAATAGAACTGGATTGCTCATGACGTAAAGTGAAGGCATTGAGCTGCCATATTGAATTAATAGTAAACTGTATGATTTTAATGAGAAAACATCACCCTAACAAATCAGCGTTTTAAGCGTCCTCGGTTCATGGATGTAACCATGGTTCCCTGAGTTGGGAACGGACACTGTGTCCTCTAGAGGGTGCTATGGGGAACCCTCCAGTGACCCATAGTCTAGAAGCATACACTGAAAAAACACAACGAGCTGGCGGCTACAGCCTCTGACATCACTACTGGCAGAACTATAAGCAGGCACTGGGAGAACACATCATTGACTTCTTCGTCTGAAGCTTGCGTCCAAGCATGGCAGGGAGCTAGAGGATGCAGTGTCTGCCCCCATCTCAGGGAGCCATGGTTACATTAGTAACCTGAGATATTCCTTTCAAGGGAACTTCGAGCGCGCCTCTAGGGGTCGCTATGTGGAATAGTATACCCAAGGCACCATGCTGAGGAGAGTGCAGGCCAGAATCATGGCAAACACTAAGGTACCAACTCTGCCATTTCCATGGGAGTTGCCCTGGGACGTATAGACAGCTGTCTGTGACAGTACCCTTATATCCAAAGGCGTAAGCTACATACCCAACTTAATTTTTAGTGGCTGGATCGGGGTGAGAGTGAAGGCTTGGAATCAGGAAAGATTCCTTTAAAGGGATACAGCTAAGAACCTAGCATTTTATACTAAGTCTTGCCTGTCACACTGGGGCTAAGCTTGCTTTTGCATAAGCTTGCTGAAGGGCTGTCTCAACAGATCTCTAGTAGCAAACCCTGTTTAGATAGATATCCGAGGGATATATAGGTGTTGTGGCCTAAGATGGATGGGGCTTTTACCAACTCAAGAAAGTGCAAGCAAACCAGCGAAAGCCCTCCATATAAGATTTTTAGAAACAAGCCAAAGATTAGTGTGCAAACTTACCACAGTGTGGATTTCAGAGTAGCGTGCATTGGCAACTCTTCTTGCAAAAGGGGAGTGCTGATAAGCTACCACAAGAATTGCCAAAATAGCCCCTCACTTGAGGGAAGCGTGCTTGAAATGTATAAACAAAACCACACTGGCTGAATGGAGCCCAAGGAACCAAGATCTAATCATCTCATAAAAAGGGAACGAGGATTTCAGAAAGTGCACAGAGTCTTGAGTGCACAATTACCACTTACATGGATTTTAGAAAGTGCTAAAATGTTTACATGCACACTGACCACCATGTGGTTTTCAGAAAGTACACAGAGCTTAACATGTGTACCAAAGGTTCCTAAGCATTGCAGAGGCACTGAACTGCAAGGGAGGGCAAGCTAAAATTTTACAAACCTCTGGCTAGGGAGCATCAACAGAGGCAGTATATCAGAAGCCTTCTGTAACTACCACCTCCACTTCCCACTGGATACAGCACAACTAAGCAGCCATGAGGCCCCTCAGGGTGACCCTGACCAGACATCCATGGAATTCCCTGCAGTGCTGTGCCAGGCCTGATGATCAAGGAGGCTCCCACAGAAACCTCTGATCTGAGCGCCTAATACCAGAACATGAAGCCGGATGGCTGGTGCTGAGAGTGTTTAGTAAACACTGTAACTGAGCACTGCAAAGGAAACTCAAGAGTTTATTAGTAGACACATAACCAACAGCAAGGTAGGCGCAGTGGCTCAGTGGTTCATGTAGGTTGTCTACAAACCGGAAGTTTGGTGGTTCAATCCCGCTCCACCTGACCAAGTTTCGAGGGTGTCCTGAGCAAGACACCTAACCCCAGCTGCTCCCGACGAGCTGGATGGCACCTTGAATGGCAGACACCACAGTCAGTGTATAAATGGGTGAATGGAGGTAATTGTAAAGCGCTTTGGATGGCCATGTGGTCTGTTGAAAGCGCTATATAAATGCGGTCCATTTACCATTTACCATTTTACCATCAGCAATTTAATACACATATTTATATACAGAGTGTTACATATTCACCCACCCTCCTGTGCTGGAGTCCCACTCAAGTGATGCCTCATTTTAGTTCATACCATCAGTAAGGTGGTTGCTATGAACATGAACCAGCCAAAAACATTATAGGTCCAGCATAGGAGACTGTTATGCAGAGGTTTCCACCTAACCTCATCAGGTGGAGAGCTGATGGTTAAAGGGGAATTAGGAAGGGAGGATAAAGCAGAAGTTAGACACCGGGTATCATTCTGGTTTGAAGATAATGCTGCCTCTGCCTGGATCACATCCCTTAGGTTCTGCTTACCTCCTCATGACCTAAAATTCCTCTTACCCCTGTCTGCAGGTGGGGAGGACCACAGTCATGACACTAGCCTTCTGTGCCCATCTTTGATCCTCAGATTGAGACAGGCCAGGACCCCTATGTTGTTTGGGCTCAGACCTGGACCTTCGTGGAACAAAGGATCTGAAAGCAGCAGAGCACACCTTTCCTCCCTGAACTTCTCGATCACATTCTCAATACCGAAAGTTCAGAAGGTGAACCTGAGCATTGAGAAGAAAGCCTTTTCTTTCTTCCCGATCGTCTACCAGGTTTATCCACAGATGTCTCTCCACTACCACCATGGTCGCCATAGTCCTGCCCATGGAGGAGGCCTGCTTGGTATCATGGAAAGAGATTTGTGGTGCGACATCGCTACCTGATCAGGAAAAAGGCCCTCTTCTATCCAGGTCTCTTAGCAGATCAGTCTGATATGCTTGAAGCACCACCATCTTGTGTAATAAAGCCACAGGCTGACCTATGCCTTGCCATTTAAGACAGATGTATTTCTTGAAGGGGCTTAGATGGCAGGAGGAGATTAAGAGAGGACATCTCCCCACAGAAAGAAAGCTCTTTTCTGAGGGCATCCTCTGATGGACTGATGGATGTTGAAGAAAATGGTCTCTTTCAATTCTTTTCGATCTCTGTATGGAGATTAGGCAGAAATGGAAGGCTCACCCTGAGCTGGAGGGCTATGGTCAGAAAGATAATGCTCATCGAGGCAGCCTTGGTGTCAGCTTGTTAACACACTTTCATGAAAAGTCCAACTTTTCCTGCCAGGAGATCCATAACTTCCTACAGCTCTACATACGCAGGGCAGGAGGATTAAGAAGGCTGAGCATCAGCTTCCTCACCATCCTCAAATATCTCCTGCTTTTCCTGGTAAAATCCCAGCAGGGCACTAATCTCAGTATCAGAAAGTGTTAAAGATATAACATCATCCTCCCGAGGCTCTCCCTCGCCTGCCATTCGCAGGCAAAGGGAAAGTCCCTCACTAAACCAATCAGACAGATCCACCTGTAATACTTATGAGCTCATTTTCCACCATGCCCTCAGGCGCTGGTCCTGAATGAGCGTGTTCTCCGGTGCCTGTTTATAGTCGTGCGGTAGTGATTCAGAGGCTGCCAGCCAACTCGTTGGTGTTTTTCAACGTATGCTTCAGACACGGATCCGATGAAGTGTTCCCCATAGCGACCCCTAGAGGATGCGATCGAAGTTCCTTGAAAGGGAATCTGAATTATTTTTTTAAATGGTGGGAATTTCCCTTATTAAAACCCACGCTTCATTACAGTAGCGAACATCATGAACATGATAAAAATCAGACGGACCGCCCTCAACATATAAAACAAACGAAAGTGCTCATTCTGAAATCTGAATTAATTCAAAGAAATAAGTGACTATATACAGTACAGATTTAAAGACATAAGGCTTTATTTCCAAGATAGTAAGCTAAGCTTTTAATTTCTTTATAGAGCAATATTAACAACTATAATTGAATTATTCATTGTAATATATTCAAATTCATTTCTGATACTAATATGTTCATGTTTAATAATTCCTGAATAATTATGTTCATAAAGAAATAAGCTATATTTTGTGTTGGATCGTTACCTGTGTCATCAGTGTGCAACATACACACCCACCTAAACAGTTTAAATATAATCGCTTATCCTGCGAAAAAAGATGGTAAACACTGCAAATAACATCTGAAGTAAACATTAATTTACATACAACATAAAAACTAAACTCCATTTGACTGATTTGTTTCAAATCAGGTGATTTTAGGTCAGCGGTTTGAATGTGACTCAATGGTGCTCTGGTAGGGGTGACCACCTGCTAATAAGCCCAAGGGGGGGACAAGGGGTATGTTTCTGAGGGACAATGTGGGACACTGCCTTGCAGCGGTGCCCCACCCCATGGGCAGACTCACTGATAGAGGTTTACCCATTTCTAGCCATACCATCTTACATGGTATATAAATAATGCCCTATTCCCAAACATGTGTAATTGCTGATGTATGCTCATGACAGAATTGACAGATGCACTTCCACTTACGATTTACATTTGAGCTATTTTATTTATTTTTCATTACAATTTATTCACTTTAAATAAATAAATGTTTATATTATATAAATTATAATATAAAATTATAGGATTAAAATGAATTGTAGTTGTTCAACACCACAGGAACAGTAAAAAAAAAAGTATAAACTCACATCTCCAGAGGTTCACGGAACGAGAAGGGGAGAAAGGATACAAACAGTCGGCATCTAGTCATAGCTGGGGCAAGTGGCGGAGTGCAGTGGGGAAATTTTGAATGACAAAATGCACATATTGAGCACTCATTCCCAGAGACACTAAGAACAATTGTAGTCTCTTTTAACTTTAATATTAATATACACTAGTCCATATCGATATTTCATTAATTTTACAGCCCTAATGTAGATGTATTCATTCAAAAATAGCCATATTCCATGACGCTCTGCTTTATACAGCAAGTTCTATTTTGACTGGATTCCTGAATTCAATCATTTAGCATAACACAGACGGGGTGAATTTATGAATGAAAGTGTAAAAGTTCTGACACAAAACAAGTTGTTGCATGTCCACAGCTTTTTAAGTGGGTTTATGTTCGACATAGGCTAACGTTACATAGTTTTGCTTCAGGTAGAATGATAAGGCTTATATATGCATGCCACTTTCTGAAATAATCTTACACAGTTTTGATAAGCGTTAATAATGGGACGCATGTTAATATAGCCTGCCTGTGATGAAATGCCGACTGCACACATACACATGCTTAATCTTGGGATTCCACAACTTCCCTTGATCATCCTCACAACTTATTGCTTGTAGCCATTTTGACATCCTTTCCGCTCTGTATGTTTATTAGGAAGGATGTAGAACTTCAATTCATAATTTGTTAGTTTATTGGAGTACCAAACGACACAGCAACTCTTCGCATGATTGTCCCATGTATTTCAATTGGCTTCAAGGCAATGTTTTCCCCAGGCTAAATTCACATCACGCGGATGGGCGTCCGGAGTTCCCAGACCAACCGCTGTATCTATGGGTGAACTTGCATGTTAGTAAAGGCAGAGCATGAAAAAAAAAAAAAAAAAAGTTTGAAACAGGACACACTTCTCTTTTTAATTGATGATGGCGGTTTTTGAGCAAGCTTTGATTACGCTGACACAGTCTCAATTTGTGGGACGCATGAATTGGGCTTCAAACGCTGTGCACGACGCGCGCTACGCATTGCTCATGACGCCATGAAAGTGAACGCCCTGTCACCGTATTGGTAATCCCTATTGTGCTTAAACATTCTATTTGATTAATAAGAAATTGTATGATTTTAATTGAAAAGCATCACATAACAAGTCTGTGTTTTTACATATGAAGTATCCCTGTACATTTTAAAATGCAAACACCCTAGGCATGTAAATGGTTATTTTTTTAATGTCAGGAATTTCCCCTACTTGTTAAAAAAAGCAGCGCTCATTGCATTAGTGAACATCATGAACATGATAAACATCAGACGGACACGCACCTCAAATATATAACAATGACAAATTGCTCATTCTAAAATCTGAATAAAGATTTATGCTTTGTATAACTTTATTTTGCCTTGTACAGTCATTCATTGTTTATATAATTTTGTTATATTGTTTTTATTCATAATTGGCGCTTAAGTGCAAATGTTTAAACAATGATTTCATAACAACATTCATTTTGAAGCAGGTAATGATTTAAACTGTGGTTATATTTATTATTCATTTAGCATACAATATTTTACATTGCAAAGGTAATGCTATTAAATTTCTTGGAGAGTCTGAAATAGATATTGCTCAATCAGGGCATTAAATGTGTTTAAATATGTAACTTGTATATAGTAAGTTATTTCTATGAATAAATTATGATGTGTATATTTTAAAGGCTTTATTTCCAAGATAGTAAGTTAAGCTTTCAATTTCAGTATATATTAACAGATGCTATTGTATTATTCATTGTAATATATTCAAATCCATTTCTGATACTAATACTTTTATGGTTAATAATTCCTGAATAATTATGTACATAGAGAAAAAGACTATATTTTGTGTTGGATCAGTTAACTGTGTCGTCAGTGTGCAGCAGACACACCGACCTAAACAGTTTAAATATATCTATTATTCTGCCCAAAAGACCATAAACATTGCAGATAAGACCTCAAGTAAAATTAATTTACATACACAGCATAAAATAATCCTGTTTGACTGATTTGCTTCAAATTGGGGAATTTTAGGTCAGCGGTTTGCATGTGACTCAATGGTGCTCTCTGCGGTAGGGATTAGTAAGATGGTGGATAGAACACTTCCGGTGGCTTCACTGCCTTTTGGCAGTTTAGAATCGCGATGAGCGATCCAGTCATATATAGCTCAGTGATAGTAATACAGACTGGGTTGATTTTTTATGGTTTAACCTTTGTGTTGTGTTTAAAACCCGATTACACTTGTGATGTTCCAGGGCAAAATGACCGCCTATAACAATTGCTTATAAATCACTCATTATGCTATATTATCACAAAATATTGAATTCAGTCTTTTGTCAACTTCTTTTCTTTCATTTAGGACTGGTTTTGTATTTATATTTGCATCTGATTAATCGTCAGCCTTGTTTGACAGAGTAGGCACCTCATTTTTTGAATGAAAAAAAATCATTATTTATCAATAATTTTCACAATATTAAATACAAACTGATGAAAAATTTCAATGTTTATTACACTAGTGTACTTTAATGTTAAATCAGGGAGTTTGCTTTGAAAGGCTTTTATTTTGTACAAAATGGCACAAACTCACAGCTTGTGGTGTTCCCAGGCCAAAATGACCGCCAGTTAGAGTGAATGGGAAAGATCACAAAAAACAGGAGCTTTATTTTCTGATAAGAAAGAATACATTGTAGCATTTGGACCAATTAGACACACAACTATTTGTTATATATCATATAACCAATGGACCCTTCCCCAAAATGCAGCTATCACCTCAAAAAAGGCAGAACAGGCCTTTGGTTCCATAGCAACCAAAGGCACACTGATCTGATCTGATAATGCCTCTAGGTTACGAATGTAACCTTAGTTCCTCGAAGGAATGAGCGCTGTGTCGACGCTTTAGGGAAGCGCCTGGCAAGATCAACTCTGAATACCGTGTGCAATCTGTCCAATGGAAGGCCATGGCGTCAGGGGTGGGTGCGACCAGGAAGATATAAGGCACGTGCCACCGCAGCTGACTTCAGCTTCGGTAGGAAGCAAGCACCAGCAGGGTGCGGAGTATGGCTATGTGACACAGCGTCTGTTCCTTAGAGGAACTAGGGTTACATTAGTAACCAAGAGGCTTCCTCTTCAGAACTCAATCTGCATCGAATGCTTTGGAGAACAATGTGCAGACTGCCAGACTTCCAAGCTCCTGCCTAATCTGTATCCGAAGAGCACCGCTAAGGCAAGAGGGACCGAAGAGCAGGAGTGGCTCACATATTGAGATTGTAGAATCTGGCAAATGTAGAGGCCGTGCACCATCCATGGCGTTGCAGATGTCCAAGAGGGACACACCTGCTAAGAAGGCCTTAGTGGCAGCAATACCAGAGTGGAGTGAGCCTTGGCTCCCAAAGGAAGGGGAAGACCAGAGGACTCATAGGAGACATGGATAGCCTCGACTATCCACGACTTAGGGTCTGCTTAGAGGCAGGGAAAACCTTTTAGGAGGACCGTGGCAAACAAGCAATGGTCTGATTTTCTCCACAGGGCAGCTCTGTGGATGTAGGTGTCCAGCTCAAACTGGACACATACAGTTGCTTCTCCTGGTCTGGCTCCGAAAGGGAGGAGGGCAGAAGGCCTGCAGTACTATGGTTTGTGGCGTAACAGGGGGAACTTTAGGACGTAACCGGAGACACTTGGAGTAACTTGAAACTGTACCAACTGGGCAGTTAACAGGGTCAAGCTGGGTCTCTGCACCATGAGGTGAAGAGTTTCTACCTCAGGGCATTCAGTTTCCTCTTAGAGCGAGCTCTGGATTGGAGGAGGGTCTCACAACCTCGGTTGAAGCCGGAAGCTATTAACTGTGCCCCTCAGGGGCCACCCCACAACTTCCAAACTCCGGGTGAGGGTGAATTATTTTCCCTGCCTGAGAGAGTAGATCTGTCCTGATCAAAAACTCCCATGGAGAGCCGTCGAGGAGAGAGAACAGATCTGCAGCCATACTGGGCCGCCAGAATGGGGCTACTATAGAAGATGGACCCTGTCCCAGCTTACTCTGCCAGAACTCCGGGAGCAGAGCGATAGGGGAAAGGCTAGCAGCGATACCTAGAAGGATCTGGTGTGCCAGCTTGTACAAGGGCAATGCAGATCTCTCTAGTGACTGATATAAGAGATGCCAATGTGTTGTCGGTCGCACCAACACATGGTGACCTCTTAGGTCTGGGAGGAAATATTTCAATGCTTTCGATGCACAGCTAGCATTTCTAGTCAACTTGTATGCCATGTCAGATGGCGACGCTCCACAGACCGGGGCATCGTGGTCGAATCACACACTAGCCTAGATAGGTGGTTCTCTGAACTGGAGAAAGTACACTCTTCTTGGCGTTTCAGTCTCAAAGCCAGCTCCCCATAGTGGAACGACATCTCGATGTCGAACTGCCATCTGCTCTGATTGAGCTAAAATCAACCATTCGTCGATTTAGTTCAGAATGCAGATTCCCTGCATCGAAGGGGAACCAGAGCGCATCTACACATTTAGTGAATGTGGGGGTGATAGTGCAAGGCCAAGGTAAGTACTCGATATTGGTAGGCTTTGCCCTGAAAGCGAACCTCAGAAACTTTCTGTGTTGTGGAAGGATGGATATATGGAAGTATGTCTTTGAGATCTGTTGTGACAAACCAGTCCTCGGTTCTGATTTGAGCTACAACCTGTTTGACATTGAGCATTTTGAACTTCAGTTACATTAGTGAGAGGTTTAGATGATGTAAGTCTAGATCGGCGCAACCCCCATCCTTCTTTGGAACTATGAAAAACCAGCTGTAAAACCCAGACACCCTGTCTAGAGGGAGGGCGACCTCGATGGCCTCCTTCCTTAAGGGTATTCACTTCTTGTTCCATCACCAGAGCCTGCCGGGGCTGACTACTGTCGGTGTAACCCCATTGAATGTCGGCCTATTGAGATACATTTGGCAGTAGTTTCCATACTGCTAGCTAATGTACTAAGGGAATCAGTCTCTGAGACTGACCTCTGGTGTAAGAGGGCCCGAAGGGGTGGCAAGAGCAGTGCTCGCTGGAAGCGCTGAGCCCTGATACTCTGGCAGGGTTGGCAGACCTGATGGCACTAAGGTGGAGATGGGCACCGTGTAATGAGGTGGACACCGCTCTACCCGTAGAGGCGCCTCTGTAGTCGTGGACCGAAATGCATCATGACTTCTTGGCCGTGGACCTCCCAGCCTGAAGTATGGCTCCATCGGACTCGGATTAGACTGGGAAGTCGCTGGCCCAGAGCGTTGCTTCAGCCTCTGGTCCCGAAGCAGGGAACACGGCGCAACGCTTCTGTTTGATGCGAGTGGGCTGCTCCAGCCCAGCAGTCCCTCCAGTACATCTAACTTAATGAGTTAAATAACTGTCATTATATTCCTCAGAATTTAATGCAATCAAACAATCAGACAGGTAAACACGGTCTGGATTGTGATACAATACACATTGATGTGATATATTGAACTTTCGAAGTTAGATAAGAGTCATTAGATTCCTCAGAATCTAATGCAATCTAACAATCAGACAAGTAAACACGGTCTGATTGTGATACAAACAACCAGACAAGTGGTGGGTATGGAAAAATTCACATCAGAACTGAAAATAATGTAATACCTGCGTTGCCTGACAGACTTGAATAGCTTAGTCACACAAACAATATTAATCCCCTCGAGATTAAATATCTGCTCATTAAGGCTGCACCTATAATGTTAGGAATAACACTGTTTGTGTATACTGGTGCTTATGCAACTTTATGTTTAGTGCCACTACAAGCTCGCCGATGCCCTCGTGTCAATCTCCTCGGAGAAAGAAAGGCAGAGCTTCAAGCACGATGCTCGGGGAAGAACGAGCTCGGCTTCCGAACCAGGAATCGGGTAGATCTGATGGGTAAGGTAGGAGATAAGGGCGTGCCCGTCTCCATTCTCTCCAGCAGATTGATCTGCTGAACCCAACAAATGCCGGCCTCAGCAGCGGACCGGTACCAGAGATACTGGCTGAAGGCTCACTTCGAAGAGAGCCCTCGGGATCAGCGCGCGTGAAATCATCGCGTGCACTTTGATCCTGTGCAGACTCTGCGAGACTGTGTGATCCCCGCCTGTAATGTTTAGCTTTGTTGAGCAGGGAGGAACACAATCTGAAGCGTCTGATTCACCTCTTCAGATGCCTAGTCTTAGCTTTGCTCTTGACATTCTATAGCTACTTAAAAGGAGCTATTAGTAAAAACGACAATAAATAAGACTGACAAGACAGAGCGACATGCACACAGAGAGCTTGCTGAAGACAAGAAGCTGAAGTCAGCTGGTGACGTGCCTTTATAGCTTCCTGGTTGCTACGTCACCCTGCCCGTGACATCAGCCTTCCACTGGACAGATTCAAAGCGATATTCAGAGTTGATCTTGCCAAAGCGTTTCCCAAAGCGTTTGGCGCAGCTCGAGTTCCTGAAGAGGAACACTAGGTTTATAGTGCCCAGAATGTAGCTAAGTAACTCTTAACTCATGTCTCTCAAAAACAGAGACATAATGCACAAAACTCTTCTCTACTTAATAAATAGATAAAAAAAATTGAATTAATTCACATATACTTTAGGGCATTGTGTATGCTGTTACTATTCTTGTATATTGTGTTTTGTGTATTGTGTATATTGTATATCTATAGCTACGAAAACCACAATCATATTTTGCATGTTTTGCAGCTTGTCAGTGAATACGACTCTGTGTTGTAAAGCTGATTCATGTAAAAGCACACAGGTGATGGAGATTTACAGCTGACTACAGAACCGGCTTTACTGACAAGATCGCATTAAATATTGCATGCGATTTATTGTGCAGCCCTAATCTAAATGAGAGTTTATTTATATTTATATGTCTATCTCTATGCAACACATTAGTTTTATAAGAATCTTGAAAATTCTTCTCTTGAACCCACCAATCTAATTTCATATGCAAGACACAATACTAGAAACAAAGAGTTGTAAACCTCCTCAAAGGTACCATTCCTCATTGGCTCACTCAAATCCTGAGGGTGAGACATCATCATCCTATATAGATCACTGATCACCAGATCAGGGGTCTTTAGATTCAGGAATTCGGGAGAAGATGCTGAGCTAAGAGCCTTAAAACCAACCTATGCTTCTACCAGGCTTTTGAGCCTTGACTTTCCATTCATCAATATCCTCTGATTCGAACTGGTCTTTTACCCGAGATGCTGAGGCCAGGGCCCCACGTGTCCGACAGCTCATCAGAATTATCAGCCCGAGTCCTACACGAGCCCGTTTTTCTTTTAGTTTTTTTTTACAGCACAGCCTGCCCTATTTTCAGCCATTAAATATGTCAGTGTTTTTAGTTATGTTTCTTTCCATTTCTTTATTAAGTTAGCTAATTTAGACAAATGTTTGAAGCATTTTTTTAAAATGCGATTAAGCCCTGAGCGACAGTGAGTAAACATGTTTGATCAATTTAGCCTTTCAAATCAATGCTAATACTTTACTTGGCTATAAAATCCATAGATATAAAACACTTCAAGCATGTCACACAGAAAGTTAGTTTAATAAATGTTTATTTATTAAACCACAGTAATAAAACTACATTTTTGAAATACTGAGGCAGACTCAGGCTGCTGCAAACAGTGCTACAAAGCGAAATGAACAATAGCCTACAATCTAATCAAATTAAATTAAATTAATTAAAACAAACTTGCAGGTTATCTTACCTAACAAATGCAACACAGTGCATGGCCATTTTTTCCCATTGGTTTCCAACAGTTAAAGCGAAAATTAAGTCCAAGCAAATGAAAGGTTAGAACAGTCTCTTACAGAGCATCATGGAGAAAAGAATAGCATCCACAGTGGAAGGTTTTAACCCAGTCCTCCTCTCTTCTATCACTCTTCCTCGCCTGAAGACAAGTTAGCTGCTGCTGCTGCTGGCGGGACACTAAACACAGAGCAAGCCAGTCTTGACTGTTGCGGTAGCAGTGTCTCGTGCTGTTTCCACCAGAGCAGCACATCTCGCCCATCACCTTTCTTGTTGTGATTGAGGCATGTATTTCTGTACTTCATTGTCATCCTCATCCTGCTCCACAATGTTTTCCCACTCTTCCTCAAACTCATCCAATGCTCTCTTCTTTGCTATGTGGCCGCAGCAACAGGTGCAGACACAGAAATGCTTGAGCTGCATGAATCATGATTATTTTATAATTATTAGTTGACCAAGTAGGGTATAATTAATACATTAATTTAGAGGCCTATAATAGCTACTACTATAATAAGTGACTTAGTATGTTTGCTGCTGCAAATAAAGGAAATAATTATAATAATATTAATAATAAGAGTAATACACAGATTTAAAAGAAAATCTCAACAGCTGTTGGCACTGCCGCCCCTCCTCTCTGAAGTGGGCTATCTGATGTTTGGCCAACCGAAAGATGTCATCCCTCTCAGCGTTGTAAACATCCTTAACTGACTGAACTTTGGCCATAAGAATATGGCCAGTTTGTGAAGTGGCTGCATGTGAACTTTTCTTTATTATCCACTCAAGGTTTAGTTGGCGATAATTGCTTGGGAAGGAGTGTCCGACACATCTGGCTGGCAATGGTGTTTCAGCTTGTGAAGCCAGGGACCAGCGAGGTTCAGTGTTGGGTATTTATCCCCTCCAACTCCGTTGTGCATCATAGAATGGGCAGAAAACTTCAGGGGACAGATAGTGTAGATCGCTGACTCTCACCACGGCTCTAAAGTATCTCCTGTAACTCTCGTGAGACTGACTCAATTGACTCCAGGGTGAAATATGGTGCTAAATCTGGTTTCTGCCATCTGTCTGACAGTTTTTGACAACCGGCTTGTCAGACCTGACTGCTTTAAATATCAGACTAAAGCCTTGGTGGCCTGCAGGGTCTCTGCTGCTTCTGGGACTGTTTCTGAAAGTTCATCTGGTTCAAGGCATGCCGGAGGACAGTGTAGTACAGGTGGTCTTGACAGTCCAGGCCGGTATGGGTGTAGAAGCGCAACATACTAGCACCCTGACCGGTTACCCAGACAACACAATTTATAACGAGGCATCAAATCCAAGGACTGAGACTAGTTGCTGCTGCAACTCTTTTCTAATATTGTCTGCTGTTTTGGCCTCGTTTGGGAAGCTTGTTGTGGTGAGTACCCTGCTCTTCATGTCATATTGTGTTGTGACATATTGACATGTGATTGACATGTAGCTTATTTCACGGTGATCATCGTCACATGTCAGTTGTCATGCCCACATTAATCAGCGACACTGACACCCTTGATTTCTTCAACTAAATCCCTCTCTTAGCAGTCGCCAGTTCTTTGCACTTTCAAGAGGTTGTGCTGGAGTCAGGGAGTAAACTTATTGCTGACAGGCGTCCATGGTCTGTGCCTACATTTATTAGCTCTTGCGCTAACTGGATGAAACGCTCCCTGCTACCGTTTCAAATGACCGAATGTCCTACAACAGAAATTCACACATTTATCTGTGATCAGTGATTTCACCCTAGAAGGAGTTGGTTTGATTCATTTGCTGCTGCTGATTGGTCGCTACCGATACATCCACCAGCTCAAAATGTCTTTGTAAATGAGATAATCCCATCTTACTATCAGTAAGCTTAGCACAGCCTTACAAATTGTACATTGTGCATAACCAGTTGGCTCATCATTTAAAGTTGTCACGATTTGAAAAACAGCCCAGAAGTTTGCCTTGCCTCTGGTGTTTTTACCGTTTTAAGTTGCCATCTGTGATTTTCTCTTAATATTCTCTATTATTTGCACATGAGGTGAATCGTGGGTTCTGCTGCGAAAAGCGTCTGTGTTATGAAATCTTATGTGAAATCTGAACTGAAGGAGGAAATGACAAACTAGGAAGGACATCAATACCCTGCACCAGGAGATGGGTAATAAACTTGACAACCTGATGGAGGAAATTATGGAAGAGGGAAAAGAATGAAGAAGCGAGAATTGTGTGGGACATGTTGAGGACATGACACTAAATTTGACTGAGCTGACTGAAAGCATTAAGTGACAGAGGAGTGTCCAAAACAAACTGACTGATCTTGAATCCAGATCGTAAAGGAACAACATTTGCCTTTTCATGTGGTAGGAGGAGGAAAGGAAGGGAGGTCGGTAGCTAATTCGTGACAGATTTCTTGAAGCGTGTTACCTTTTCCAGTGGACTTGGATCTTAAAATTCAGCAAGCCCAAAGAGTCTTCTCAGCCTAACCCGACTCAATAATAACTAGGACAAATTATAATACATTTTCAAGAATATACTACAAAAGAGCTAATCCTCAAAGAAGCATGGCAAAAGGCGCATTCAGTCAAATGGGAGAAACATTTATTTTGACCACAACTATGCAACTGAGATCATCCAAAAATGCATGGCATATCAAATAATTAAGAAAGTTCTGAAAGTAAAAGGTTTAGCTTTTAAACACCCTACACGGACATCGTGGTTACAGAAGAAGTTGCTATGGAGACTCGACTACAGAAGTCCTTGTGATGGCAGCGGAGGCGCATCCCGCAAGAGCACAAAGTCTCTACTGTGCAGAGGGCAAAGAGAAACTGATGGAGTTTCAGAGAAGCGTGAAAAATTAATGATGATCGTTTGCATCAATGACACAGGAAGGCCTTTGTAATTCACGGACTGGAAGGAGAGGCACGAGAAGGGGTTAGGACATTTGACACTTAGGGATGGAAGAAGTTCCAACTTCCAAGTAGTTTCCCCTCCCTTACAGGAGACACTCCCCTTGGCCTACCAACAGGGCCCAATTGGGAGAGACATTTTTCCCTTTGAGTTGGAGTCAAAGGTATCCCTGTATCATTGTTCTAGTTTATTTTATTTTGGGATTCAAGAAAAATAAAATATTTAGGTGTTTATCTGACTAGAGAACTAAACACACTTATATGAGGCTAATTATAATAAGATTAATGAAGTTATACAAAAGATCTGACAAAAAGGGCAATACTAGTGATAGATTTAAGCTCAAGGATAGAGGTGATAAAAATGAATGTGTTGCCTAGATGGCTGTACTTATTAATTCCACTGGCAATTTGTATACCAAATACTCAATTTGATAAATGGGATAAACACGTGAGTAGATTTATTTGGAAGTTGACCACAATACAAGATCCAGCCTGAGATTGGTGTTTAAAATCTCAGGTGCAAACTTGAGTTGCTGATCTAGTTCCATTTGCATTTTCCAATACTGTGCAGCATCCAAGCACTGCCCTGCTCTCACAAAGAGGATAGTGGATGAGTGTCTGGATGTTGGTTGAGGAGGAGCATTGATGAAGGATGCCTTCTTTTCAGAATGACTGCCAGTTGGCATAGGACTTGGTTATTATAGGACTATGGTGTTCTTATACAACTGGTAAGGAACTCAGTTTGGTTCTGGTACAGAAGCTGCCCTTGCCTTTCTTACTATGTTGTCAATCTCAGTCCATTTTGGGGGCTGTCATCGGACTGGTGATCTGGTTGGGGAATTGCCGGCAATGGCTAGGGGACCTTTGCTCAAGTCTTTGCTCGTTAAGTGTGTGGCCTTCAGGTGGTGCTCCAGCTCCTTATTTGGACCTTAAGAGATCCACTAATTTCCCTTGTAAAAGCCCTTTTACAAATTTAAAGGGATCCTTGTAGAAGGATGTTCTTGTCTTCTCCTTTTTCCTGTGTTTAGTTGAGGTTTTCTGCTCTCTGCAGTCTTCCAAGGCTCCCCTTTAGCTCTGCTTGCAGGAGGTCAATGCCTTCTCTGTCTTACAGTGACAATTTCTTCCATTGTTTCCTCAAATCCCTTCTCTCTTTGATAAGGTGCTCATTCCTGTCCTTATAGACTTGGGAGGGTTGGTGTTTCCTTCCTTTGCTCTTTTGTACCAAATCTTTCTGCCCTATATAAATAGATCAGATCAGTATCTACAGTTTCTTCTCGCTTTTCCTCTGATTCCTTCCAGGATCACACCAAGGTCTGCATCTATGACCGTGCCCACTCGTTCTTGCTGCTGGACTTTGGCCACTTTACTAGGGTCTGCGGCTTTGGATCTTCTGCTCTATAACAGGCGTAACTGGTTTTCTCCCAGGTTCTCAGATGTGGACTGTGGGGTGGTTCCAGCTGCTGAGCTTCACTTGCCCTGGTTTGACCTTTTTCCCAAAATATGCTTCCTTCAAGCACTTCATCCACTCTTTATGTATTTTAAGGCCTCTGGTAGATGTTACCTTGGATCCAGCCACAGCTGCAAGTTTGGAGTTCTTGTCTTGCAGCTAATGATGTTAGTGGCGAGCTAATTATTCACTTTAGTCGTTTTCATGTTCTTTCCAGGGTCCGTTACCATGTAGTCAGTTGATGAGTAATCTTCCACCCGCTCTGCAGAACTCAAGCTGTATTTTTCTCTCTGGACTTTTTGTAGCCATGAGGGGTGACTCGTGTTCACTTATCACTCTGACAGAACCTGCCGTGAATGGATAGCTAATCCACGATAGCCGTTGAGGGTCTTTTCAATTCAATTAAAAGTTTATTTGTACGATACAAATCATTGCAAAGCAACTTTACAGAAAATTTAGTTTCTAAAATATTTGTAGTAGCTTAAAAGTGGTGACTGTAATTTTATGTGCACTGACAGGAATTTTTGAAACATTAATACAAGACGTAGTCAACCAGATGATGAACACTTTAACAGCAGTTATGTGATTGCATTGTAATAGCAATATTTGTTAGTTCTGTATGTGTTGTTTCAGGGTTAGCATCAATTGAGGGCCTCTCAGGGTTTTCACCATCTCATCTCAGGTGTTCTGGGTCGAGACTGAGCTTGTGTAAATCCTAGTTACCACACAATGTAAATCCGATGGCAAAACAGAAAAACAAACAGAGACATAATTAGCTAAGCTGCTGTTCCAACCAAGTAAAATTAATTAGTTTAACCCAAGCTAAAGAATAATAAGATCAGATACAACTGCAGTCACAAATTATGAGATGCATTATTTGAATGCTTGGTGAAAGAGATGGGTTTTAATCTAGATTTAAACAGAGAGTGTGTCTGAACCTTGAACATTATCAGGAAGGCTATTCCAGAGTTTGGGAGCCAAATGAGAAAAAGCTCTACCTCCTTTAGGTTTTTTTGCTATCCTAGGAACTATCAAAAGTCCAGCATTTGTCACCTTAGGGAGCGTGATGGATTGTATTGTGGTGTGAGGCTAGTTAGGTATGCAGGAGCAAAACCATTTAGGGCCTTATAGGTAAGTAATAATATTTTGTAACTTATACTGAACTTAATAGGTAGCCAGTGGAGAGACTGTAAAATTGGGGTAATATGATCATATTTTCTTGACCTGGTAAGAACTCTGGCCACTGCATTTTGGACTACCTGTAGCTTGTTTATTGAAGATGCTGGACAACCACCTAGAAGTGCATTACAATAGTCCAGTTTAGAGGTCATGAATGCATGAACTAGCTTTTCTGTATCAGAAACAGGTAGCATATTTCATAGCTTGGCGATGTTTCTAAGATGGAAAATGCTGTTTTGTAACATGGGAAATATGGTTTTCAAAAGACAAGTTCTAGGTCTAATATAACACCAAGATTTTTTGACTGTAGAGGAAGTAACTGTACATCGGTCTAGTTGCAAGCTTCAGTCTACTAGATTCTGTGTACTGTTTTTTTTTGGTCCAATAAGTAACATCTCTGTCTTATCTGAATTTAATATTGGTCATCCAATCGTTACATTTTAACACACTCTGTTAGCTAAGATTAAGAAGTTTCATCTGGTCTCAGTTGAGATATATAGTTGAGTATCATCAGCATAACAGTGGAAACTAATCCGTATTTTCTAATAATATTACCAAGGGGCAACATGTATAATGAAAATAGAAGAGGACCTAGGACAGATCCTTGTGCCTCTCCAAATTTTACTGGTAATGAATGAGATGACTCTCCATTTAAATAGTGATCGGACAGATAGGATCTAAACCACCTTAGAGCCTGCCCTTGAATACCTGTATAGTTTTGTGATCGACATATGAGTATGTCATGATCTATGGTGTCGAACACTACACTAAGATCAAGTAAAACAAGCAATGAGATGCAGCTTTGATCTGATGCAAGAAGCAAGTCATTTGTAATTTTAACAAGTGCAGTTTCTGTGCTATGGTGGGGTCTGAAACCTGAAATTCTTCATTCAGATCATTTTTCCTAATATCAGATTGATTACCCTGTTTTAATAATAGCAGTCAGCTATTTTTAAATCTATTTATATTATATAACACATTTTGTTCCACTTTGATGTTCTTCTTAACTTCAAAATTAAGAAAATATACCTTTATTTTTTTTAAATTTGTTAATTTTCAACATGTGCTCTAATTTTATGACCCTGTTACACAAGTCACTATTACACAAGTCACCTACACTAATACTAAGGAATAATTATAGTCCTGAGCACCAAGTAAAAGCATAATCTGAATAGGAATACTCTCCTCTTCCTTTTCGCTCCTCTACTTCACTTCCTCAGAGATTGAGCCTGTTGTGAACTATCAGTAAGTTCTGAATGATAATTTGACAATAAGAAAAGTCTTAAGTCATCAATTAGAACTCTGCTTATGCCCAATTCAGCAATCATATGCTGACCCAAGCATTCTACTATCCCTGCATTCTGCTATAATAACAGAATACTTTACCAGCTAACCACACCTGGCAAAACCTAGCTATAAAACCTAGCTCCAGATTCTATTTGATCTTGCATTAGTCTCCGCCTTACTCTTAACATGAGTTTACCAAAATGTGCAAGCAGTAATTTAGAATGGTGGCATAATTTTAAACATTGCTTAAGCAGACCCAGTAATCAATCTTATGCGCTGTCTCATAAGTTTTAATTACTTTTTATGCATCGCTGCATCAGTTTCTGATCAAAATCAGTTAAAACAATAGCTTGAATGTAACTTTCTATTCAGTGCTATAATGTGTTTAAATTATACGATAAGAAACTAACCTGATTTTAGCGAAGAAACCCTAATTTCTGTTGTTAGTAGAGGGTATGCATTTTCTGACTAAGTAATCTCAGATTAGCAGCCCATATAAATGTTATCAGAATAAATAATTCTGATCTAGGGTAAGAAATCCCTACTTTCAGCATTGTTGTATGTGAGCTGAGTACTGCTCCTCATTTCACAGATTTAATGCCTTATTATGTGTTACGATCATTGTATTCATAGTGACCCACTCATGTGAAACATTTACGCCAAGTTACATTTACATTTAGTCATTTAGCAGACGCTATTATCCAAAGCGACTTACAAATGAGAACAATAGAAGCAGTCAAGTCAACAAGAGAACAACAACAGTATACAAGTGCCATGACAAGACTCAGTTAGTCTAGTATAGAATGCCTAGCCAGGTTTTATTTATTTATTTATTTATTTTATTGAAAAGACAAGAAAAGGAAAAGTGCTAGTATTAGTTGGTTAAGTGCTGTACAAAAAGATGAGTCTGTAGATGTTTCTTGAAAATGAGTAAAGACTCAGCTGATGCAATTGAGATTGGGTGGTCATTCCACCAGCTGGGCACAGTCCAGCAAACAGTCCGTGAGAGGATTTTGTACTTCTTTGGGATGGCACCACAAGGCTCGTTCACTTGCAGAGCGAAACTTCTGGAGGGCACATAAGATTTAACCAGTGAGTTTAGGTATGTTGGTGCCGTGCCAGTGGTCGTCTTGTAGGCAAGCATCAGTACCTTGAATTTGATGCGAGCGCTACTGGTAGCAAGTATAACCTGATGAGGAGAGTAACGTGAGCTTTTTGGCTCATTGAAGACAACCCTAGCTGCTGCATTCTGGATCAGTTGCAGAGGCTTGACAGTACATGCTGGAAGGCCCCCAGGAGAGCATTACAATAGTCCAGTCTGGAGAGAACAAGAGCTTGGACAAGAAGTTGGGTGGCTTGCTCTGACAGGAAGGGTCTAATCTTCCTAATGTTGTATAAGGCAAACCTGCAGGACCGGTCGTTGTAGCAATGTGGTCTGTGAAGCTAACTGATGATCCATCACAACTCCTAGGTTTCTGGCTGTCTTCAAGGAAGGTTGGAATGTATAGAGTGATGAACAATGGTTGCTGGAATCCAGGTTCGTACTGAGGTTAAGCAGGTGATGATTCATCCAGCAAATGTCTCAGATGGCTGAAATCACAGCAGCTCCTCGGTCATCTAGGTTGGAATGAAGTAGGTTGGTTGTCATCAGCGTAGATGATGAATAGATGTCTGAATGCAGATCCTAATGACGCCATGTAGATGGAGAAGAGAAGTGGAATCACAGGGTCTTGAGAGCCTTGAGGAACCCAGTAAGCAAGGTGTTGGATTTAGAAACATCACTCCTCCAAGACACACTGAAGGATCTGTCAGAGAGGTTGACTTAACGCACAGTAGTGCGGTTCCAGAGATGCCATCTTCTGAGGTGGACAGAGAATCTAGATTAACGTGTCAAAGCAGAGACAGGGTCCAGTAGACCTGAGACCGTAGGATTTTGAAGCTACTCTAGCATGAGATCTTCAGAGGGCTTAGTAACCCAGACAGAGCAGGTTCCAGTTGAGTGGCCACTTTTGAAGCTGATTGGTTGTGGTCAGGAGGATTGTTCTGTCAAGGAACATAGACAGCTCAAGTAGTTTGCAATGAATGGAAGAGGGATACGTGTAGTTTTCAAGAAGAGCTGGATTTCAGAGATGGTTTCTTGAGCAGTGGGTACTGCCGAGCGCTTGAATGCTGAGGAAATGTCCAGTGTGAATGAGAGGAGTTGATAAGCATGAGTAGAGAGGTTATGACTGAAGAAGGATGCTGAAGGAGGTTCAAGTAGGGGATCAGATCAGAGTGGACAAGTAGTAGAGATGATAGGAGAAGTTTGGAGGCGATCCGATCTGAGAAGTGGCTGAGAGGAAGGAGGACGAGAAGTTAATGGGTGTTATTCTAGCTTAGCTAACTATGAATTCACTATTGCCTGTGAAGTGAGCGGCGTTTGATTTGTGAATGAGTTGCATGTGATGTAATGACTGAGCAAACCTCATCTGACCACATGTGAGTTTCCTATGCATGTTGACAGCGAGATCAATCACTGCTCGCTGGCCTGTGATGTGAGCTTGCATTGGTCTCCCTAGCACATGTGACCCGGAAGTGTGAGCAGACTCTTCCAGGGTAATCTGATAACAGCAGTCACTTCACAGACCTTTGTGTAAACAAAGAACTGTGTGTAGCCAAAGCTAACTCTTTTAGCAGCCATACAGGCTAATCTAAGCCCTTTACCTCAACTTCTAGCTGTCAGCATGTGACTGACACTTGGATAGATGTGTGAAAGTGTAACTTTCAAACCACTCCTCTCTCTCTCTCTCTCTCTCTCTCTTCTCCTCCTCCATCCTCAGGTTTCACTTCCTGTTTATGCTATCACTTTCTCTTTGATTTTATTTTCTTTAATTTACCCTTGTTTAGCATGAATGTACCAATTCAGCTAAGTTGATTTTTTTATTAAATCTGAGATTTAATTAAATCAATTGGATTATTTACTTTTCCTTTTAGTTTCCTACAGCTATTAGGACCTTTTTGTTTTAATCTTGCCTTATTTAAGTTTCTTTGACCATCACCATCTCCCCTCGAATAGAATTAGAGCAGTTCTTGCAACTGCCATATATGAGCCATACAGGTTATTAGTAGCCTAATTCCTGTCTTGTCTGTTACCCTCCTTACACCTGTACATTCCTAACTCAGACTCATAAGCTTCAAAGAGATCTTAATCAGTCAATGGCCCAAGCATGCAGAGGAAAAGAGCTCCCATTCTGCTCACACACACACACACTCAAACTTTCTTGCATTTAACTCAGAATGTAAGCCATTACAAATGTATACGATATAGTCCTGTGTGTTTGTATGTTTCTCAAGGCTTCCAGACAAACCGAAGGACAAGACGGGACAACACTTGACACAGCAGGTAAGAGATGCCTTCAGCATTGATAGCTAGGAATAAACTGACAAAAAGGGTTAGAGAAAGAGGAGGTAGAAATAGCAGGAGGAATTAGGGATAAGGGAAACAGGTGGAAGGATTGGGTAAGTGGGAACAGCTGAGACTAATGAAGTTAAAGTGATGGTGTAGAGAAAGAGTGTGGATGACCACAAGAGGGGACAAAGAAAGGAGGAACCTGGATCATCACAGGTACCCCTCCCTCAATGAGCACCTCCTGGCACTCCCGAGGAGGAGGACAGGCAAGACAGAAGGAAATCATCAATGAGCGAAGGGTCCAAGATGTCCTGGGAGGGGACCCAGCTTCTCTCCTCTGGCCCATTCCCAATCGACTAAGTACTGGTGACCACGACCCGCGATGACAAGGATCGATGAACCCTGTAGACAAATCATTAATTTGAACAGGAGGACAGACCGGACGAGAGGGCTGAACACGGGCTTAACGGGCCATACCAGAACAGGATTAATGATCTTATAATATGAAAAGGCCTGATAAAACGGGCCCAGCTACGGACTCGGACTGTAATGGTAAGTTAGCGGAGGAAAGCCACACTCGCTGGCCACGAACATAACGTGGACTCTTAATTCGCACCTATTGGCAGTGATGCATGCGAGGCGTTAGAGCAACAAAGTGCAGTTCTCACCCTCCTCCAAGTGAGCCTACAACGATCGATATAGGCTTGAACAGCGGCGAATGGCGCTGCCTCCTGAGATGAGAATAAAGGAGGTTGATAGCGAGGCAACAATGGAAAGGCGAAAGACCTGTAGCAGAGGATGGGAGGGAATTGCGCGATACTCTGCCCAGGCCAGCTGCTCAGACCATGGCGGGGACAATGTTGAGCAAGGCTGCGGAGCATGAAAGCGACAATTTGATTGGCGCTGGCTGCCCGTTGGTTTGCGGGTGAAACCCTGATGAGAGGCTGGCCGTTGCCCCAATGAGACGACAAAACTCCTTCCAGAAAAGGTGGAGAATTAGGATCCCTATCTGAAACCACGTCAGTGGGTGAACATGTATCTTAAAGACATGATCTACCATAATCTGGGCAGTCTCTCTGGCAGAAGGAAGTTTAGTGAGCGGGATGAAACGAGCTGATTTTGGAAGCTGATCGACAGCCGTAAGGATTAGCTTATTGCCACTAGGGATAGGTATCGTTAAGGTTTTAACGGTATTACTACTCTTACCGATACTGCTTAACGGTCTGGTACCTTAACGGTATTCTTATCAGTACTTTGTGTTGTGTTACTTTGTGTTGTGTTAGGCAGTCGAAACTTTGCATTTCTCTGTCTGCACATAATGCACTTTGAAAGATGCTTTGACAGATTGCTTGTGTTTCCACCCTTACATGCAAAATGTTGTTGCACTTATATCAACCAGCGTTGTCTGCATCAACTCTAGTGAAGTATAACCACACTTTGGAATGTTTTGCTGTCTGCCATCATCACTCTTTGTATTAAGAGTCAGGGCTAGTTCCTGTTGACCTTCCAGAGTCAAGTCAGGTGCTCGTGGACCCTCCAGAGTCAAGTCAGGTGCTGCGTGGACCCTCCAGAGACAGGGTTAGTCACTGTTGACCTTCCAGAGTCAGGGTTAGTCACCTTTGACCTTCCAGAGTCAGGGCTAGTCACCGTTGACCTTCCAGAGTCAGGACTAGTCACCGTGGACCTTCCAGAGTCAAGGCTAGTCACCGTTGACCTTCCAGAGTCAAGTCAAGTCACTGGTGATCTTCAAGGACAGAGTCAAGTCACTGGTGATCTTCAAGGACAGAGTCAAGTCACTGGTGATCTTCAAGGACAGAGTCAAGTGACCAGTGATCTTCATGAACAAAGGAAAGTCCCCATTGATCTTCATGAACAAAGGCAAGTCACTATTGATCTTCATGAACAAATACAAGTCACCAATGATTTTCATGAACAAATGCAAGTCACCAATAATCTTCATGAGCAGAGTCAAGTCAGCATTGATCTTCTGGAACCCAGTGGAAACACCATGGGAGTACCAGAGTCTCGTCATTTCTCTGTTGAACTATCGAGCCTCTCACGCTCTCTGATGAACTACCAGAGCCTCCCCCGTCTCTGCTGAACTACTAGAGTCTCCCCTGGCTCGGCTGATCTCAGAGTCTCTCCTCGCCTCTGCAGAACTTCCAGAGTCTCGTCCGCTCTCAGTCGAACTCTCTGAGCACCCGACTAATCCTGTTGTGGCTATGAGGCAACCCTTAACTTGTTCATGTTCTTTGTTTCAGACTTGCCCAACCAGACTTGTCCTCTGTTCATTCGACCACACGGATGTGGTGGTCTTCTCTCGCCTGGGGCGTCTGCTTTGACCCTGACGGATGTGGTGGTCTTCTGCTCCATCCTGTGGGCATCACATTATGTCCTTCTTGGACTTGTGTTTTCGTGTTTGTTTTTGTTCTTCTGTCTGTTTTCCTCCTATGGCCCTCTGTCCTCCCCTTATCCTCCCGGTCCACCTCCCTCTGGGTTTCTTGTCTGTGTCTTTCTTTCTGTTTCCATCTAAGGACCTGGCCCTCCGTCCCTCCCCTGATCCTCCTCTGGTCCACCTCCCTCCTGGACTCCTTGTTTTGTGTCTGTACTTCTCTTGTCTCTGTTTCCGATTTTACCTGGTCGCTTTGTCTCTGTTTCCCCATTTTACCTGTCGTCTTGTCTCTGTTTCCCCATTTTACCTGGTCCTCTTGTCTCTGTTTTACCATTTTACCTGGCCCTCCGTCCCTCCCCTGGTCCTCCAGCTGCTCCGTGGAGGAGGGGTTATGTCAGCCTGTCTAGTCTCTGTTTCCCTGGGTGTCCACTAGTGGGCTCCACTTCCCTAGGCACTTCACGTAGGCACTAGAATTCCTCTAGTCTTGTCCTGTCATCACAGTAATTGCACTCCTGTTAATTGCACCAGGTGCAGTCACTTTATTGTCATTAACCTCCCTATAAATACCAGTCTTTTCCTGTTGTTTGTATGGAGTCCTTACCCTTCGTGTATCCAGCCTTCTGTTCCCGAGATTCTTCCTTGTCTTCTCGTCCTCTGAGTAGGGTTGGGAATCGTTAGAAATTTTTCCGGTACCAGGGCCACCTAACGGTTCCGGTTCTGATTCTGGTTCCATTAAAATCATTAAACAATTATTAAGAAACAGTGGTAAGGAAAATGCACAATACTCAACTACTCAATGCTCAATACTGTTTATTACTTACTGTCAACTTAATTTAAAGGTTGGCAATGTCAAAATACAACTATATTACAGTGTACATATCTTCATAAGTAGGGTGGGGTATTTTTATACATTTTCTGGTTCAGCTTCTGGTTTCATTTAAATGAACTATGTTTTACTATTTTACCTTCACTGAATGTAGCATTGCTGGAAGGTAGTAAGTAATGTTGAGTAATGCTAGTCCATCAATCAGCATGTGTTTCAAAGTTGATGTTTTTACACTATGTCACTATCAATAGCGTTTTGCTTTTATTTTACAATTCTATTTTACAAATAATAATGCAGTCAGGAGATGGTGTGATGCAATGAGTGGTTCCACATTTTAAAACATTTAAAATGCATTAAAATAAATATTTTCTATCACTTTGTTTATCACTCTTGAAATGACCTGTACACTAAATAATCTAACACTCATACTTGCATAAAAATAGCAGTCTATTTATTTAGTGGTGAAGCTGAAGCCAGTATGTATATTAAAGACAATATGGGACAAATATCAGAATTTAGTGGCGCAGGTGCAGGCTGCCGTTATGTGAACGGTGGGGTGAAGGAAAGGCTGGAAACAAATGCGAGTTAACAGTTTTTAATGAAAATAAACAAACAAACAAACAAACAAGAGGGAACAATAAGGCTGGGAAGACGACAATCCAAGATGGTGGTGCGAGGTGAGAAATCCGGATGATGGCGGTGAGCAGGCAGCAGGAGAGGATGGCACAGGAACTGTGGGGAATAGAGCCAAAGGTAAGTGTTTGTAGCTGAGTGGAAGTCGTGAGTGGATGAGGTTCTGGGAAAACACAGACATCCAACGCAGAACAACACTGAAGCCGACAAACAGGGTAAATGACATTAAACAACGATCTCACAAACACAAGGCGTGAGACAAGCCAATATATGGTTTACCAACCGTGATAGTACCCCCTCTAAGAACTCCTCTTGGAGTTCCCAGAAGAGCCTACCTGCTGATTGTAGTCATCAATAGGGAATTATCCAATATGTCCCTAGCAGGTACCCAACTCCTCTCCTCGGACGACTTTCCCAGTCCACCAAGGTACTGGAATCCTTGTCCCCTCCGTCTCGAGTCCAGAATACGATTTACCAAATAAGTCGGTTCCCCATCAATGAGACGCTAGCAGGGGAACCGGAGTAGGCGGATTAATACGTGCATAAAACACGGGTTTAATTTTGGACACATGAAAGGCGGGTGTATCCTCTTGCATCGCAGGAGGTAGTTTTAAGCAGAGGAATGTTACTAGTAGAAAGCCACACCTTTGACCCACAGCGTAAATGGGAGGCTTTGACCAGTGGCGATCGGCCTTAGCCTTAGTGCGTCCCTCATCCGAGCAGAGTCTCACAGGCTCTGGTCCAGGTGCATGGCACCTCTGGACAAACACGTGGCGGAGGGGACCGCACTTCCGATTCCAGACTTGGAAAGACTGGTGGCTGGTACCCTACACTACACTGAAATGGAGAAAGGCCCGTAGCTAACACTGGCACGATTGTGGGCATCCACCATAGAGAGTTGTTGACTCAGGAAGAAGAATTCTTGGAGACCAAACATTGCAACGTCCTCTCTAAATCTTGGTTGGCTCGCTCAGATTGTCCGTCACTTTGGGGATGATAACCGAAGACAAGCTAACAGGCGCTCGTAACAATTTGCAAAACTCTTTCCAAAATTTGGATATGAACTGAGATCCCCTGTCAGAAACCACTTCTCACGGGAGGCCATGAAGCGAAAGCGTGTTCTAGGATAGTGACCGCTGTCTCCTTGGCTGTATGTAATTTGGGCAAGGGAATGAAATGTCGCCTTGAAAACGGTCCACCTACGGTCAAAGCGACCATCATGCCATTAGAGGCGGGGGCGGTAACAAAATCTAGAGCGATGTGGGACCAGGGTCTCGAAGGGACAGACAGCTGTTGAAGAAGCCCATCAGGAGGTCGGTTTGATGACTTACCACTGGCAAACTGAGCAAGCCAAAACAAAATCACGGACATCACGAGCCATACGGCCACCAGAATCTTTGTCTAACCAACCCATTAGTTCTACTCTATCCCTGGGTGACAAGCTATATTAGAACAATGACCCCACTGGACAACCTTGGACCTTAACTCCTCCGCACAAATAAACGGTTCGGTGGACAACCGGGAGGGCGTTCACCTTGAAGGCGTCTTGACCTTCAACTTTACCTCCCATACGAAGTGCTGAGACCATTAACTTCTTAGGTAAAATACACTCGGAGTCACGGGGGCGGAGGGATCAAAAGCGTAATAAAGAGTTGGGTTTGACATTCTTGGAACCCGGCGTACGATAAAGTAAACTCAAAGCGACCAAAAAAGTGCCCACTGAGCCTACCTGGAATTGAGTCTTTTGGCAGTTCTAATGTACTCTAAATGATCGGTCCAAACAATAAAAGGAACCCCTGAACCTTCCAGCCAGTGCGCCACTACTCTAATGCTAATTTGACGCCAACAACTCTCTATTGCCAATGTCATAATTACGTCGCGGAGATAGTCGATGAGAGAAAAAGCCAAGGATGTACCTTATCGTCCAGAGCACGTTGGGACAACACAAGTGAAGAATCAATTAAATTACCTTTGGCTCCGAGGTCCAGAAGGCTGACATTAGTGATATTGATTGCTCCACCGCAGTTTCACCGGAAGGAGGGTCGATGATGTAGATGAGGGCTTCCCAGCAGAGATCCCACCCGATGAGTAGCTTCAAGTTTACTACGGCTGGCTCTACTACCGGGCTGGCTCTGCAGGGAATAGAGCCGAAGGTAAGTGTTTGTACCTGAGTGGAAGTGCGTAGAGTGGATGAGGTTCTGGGAAAACACAGACATCCAAGCAGACAACACTGAACCCGCCAAACAGGGTAAATGACATTAAACAACGATCTCACAAACACAAGCGTGAGACAAGCCAATATATAGGGGATGAGTAATGAGTGACAGCTGTTGCTGATGACAATTAGCGGAGACTCCCACAAACTAATCAGTGCAGAGCTAAACACACAGACTTCACCACAAAGTGCAAACACCCAGAGATCACGGTTTACCAACCGTGACACGTTAGATGTAAAGTCAGACAAACGGGTGCACAGTTATCAAAGCGCGAGTGCACATACAGTCGTGGGAAACAATGTGATCGGCAATTAAAAGCGGGACAGCTAACGAAGTTTGTGGATTGCGCGTCATTGGAATCACATGTGCTCAGTAATTAAAGAGGCAGGGAGGCGAGCTGTTATTCGGTTTGTGACATCCTTTATGGGAAACGCCGAATATTCACAACACCGGCACAAGGCTGCTCACAGGCTAAGTCAACGGTTGCACCAGAACCGTTTTGGAACCGAAACTTAGAAATTGCTCACGGTTCCGTTCTTTCAAAGAACAAACCGGTTCTGAATAAGAACCGTTTTCGGTTCCCATCCCTACCTCCGAAGCTCCCGTTCCGCTTTCCTTTCCTGTTTTCTCTTTTGTTTATTTGTTTATTTGTTTTGGACTGATTGTTTGGTTTGACCTTGGCTG
Organism: allo-octoploid hybrid of Carassius auratus x Cyprinus carpio; assembly: GCA_024542945.1. Classification (NCBI taxonomy): domain Eukaryota; kingdom Metazoa; phylum Chordata; class Actinopteri; order Cypriniformes; species allo-octoploid hybrid of Carassius auratus x Cyprinus carpio. The sequence goes on along the minus strand of CM045073.1, from coordinate 24,916,352 downwards.
TTTTGACCTCGATTTGGATTATCTCTTAATAAAGACATCTGCTATTGGATCTCTCTCTCCCTGTTTCTCTTTGGGTCATGAAGCGTCACAAATCCCCTAAAGAAAACTGGAAAAATATATTCTCAGCTCTTTCCAACATTAATAATAATAATAGAAGAAGAAATTATAACAATAAATCTTTTTTTTGTAGAAAATAAAATTGTTAAAAGAATTTCTGTAGGATTGTGTGACTGAGTAATGATGCAAAAAATTCAGTTTGAAAGTCAGCATTGATTGTTCCTTATAAAGCGGTTTAACTGCACTCATAGTGGATATTAAATTATGTTGTGGGATAATTAAATATATTCTAAATAAACTACAAACATAAAAGATTTATTTTGTCCTCACATTCTTTCTTGTAACTCCTCCCTCTCAGACACACAGCTGACTGAAAGAAAGGCTATAGTGAAAACACTATCAATTAGCACAGTAACAAGATCGGCAGTTTAAGACATTAACTTGTAAGAACAAAACACGAGATACTTCTCTTTTCAATATGATTAAGGCTTTATTAGATAAATCTAAGACATATAAACTAATCTAACACATAAACGCATGCACTCACACATTCACACAAGTTGCAGGAAGATCGAAAGTTAGGAAAAGATGAGTTTAAGAGAATGGAAATATGGAATCCCAAGTTTACAGCAATTAAATTGCATAGACATGAACAGCCATCAATCACTTAATTAGCCCTCGCATTGAGTTCCTCAATGAGGTTAAAATTATATTACATACACCAGTAAAGGTCACAGTCTGGAGGTTACTTGCTCCTGTGTAGTGAGTCCCCTTTGTTGTCCGATGTCGCTGATTGGCTGGAAGTTCAGTAGTCGCTGAAGTGCGTCTTGGTAGCCCTGGTTGAGGCGTTGGCTGAAGATGCAGAGTTGTGTGCTGGTTGAAGTTGAACGCGCAGACGAGGTCAGACGCGTACAAAACTTAACTCAGATCATGAAACTCTCAAAGCGGAAAGAAAAGAAATAAAGTTTGACGAGACTAAGTTGTGTTTCTTCTCATCGGTAAAGTAGCAGCAGGCTGCAGGCTGAAGCACGCTGCAACTGCTTCGAAGAACAGTGATGACAAACAGCATGGCTAAAAGCTAAAGCTAAGAAGCAAGCTAAAACTAAAACAGACATGACTAATAGCAGAAGCATAGCTAGAGACTAAAAGCAAGATTTTATGGTGTCCTGAGTATTTAAACTGGCCTGTTGGCCACACCTCAAATGTTGTCTTGACCAATCAGATATTGTCTTGGCTTGGGGCATCATAAATCATATGTTTATCTTACCAAGCATGTGGTCTGAATTTTCATGCTCTTGCAGGGTCTAATTTTGGACATGATTCCTATAACCAGAATATGATATATTTGACAAATAAATTATTGTCAGGACTATTTCAAGCAAGCAGATTCAATTACATAGATACTAGACATGAATATGTATCCTTAAGCTATCCCATAGTTATCAAAAGACATACACAATAAGTGATTATAACATGATAGTCAAATGTGGGTTACACATAAATGAATATGGAGTGAAGCAATGGACTGATTCATTTATAAGTCTTTTGAGTTCATTCTGGTCATTCATGTATATACATATATATACAGACTCCAGTATCCTTGTGGTTGTTGTTCTGGCTTGAATCTTGTGTCAGGAATCTTCTCAGGATTAGGATTATTATTAAAATAATAAGAGTTCAAATGTCTTTGGAGTGAGACTGTCTGTCATGCCTCTCAGCCAAATGTTTGCGCATGTTGGCACGCTGGGGAGAAGAGAGGACTGACACAGATCTGTGTGGAGTAAAAGCCTATGTGTTGTGGGACAACTAAGTGTTGTATCAGTGATTGTGGACCACTAGTGAAATGTGGTGATGACTGTGTTGGTCTCAGGGTGTCTAAGTAGACTAGAGATCTGAAGACTTTGTCACTCTAATGAGGAAGAGGAAAAGAGAGAAAGAGGTGAAAAACAAACTCAATAACAAGCAAAATGTATGTTTTCAAATGAGGAAAATATTTTTTTCCAATTAAATGTTATCAAAGGTAAACAATATTATTATATTTCTTGTTTTGGACAAAAGAATACAATAATAATTCCTGATATCTCTTTTCTTAGTCTGACAGGATTGACACCATACACCTTACAGTTGGACGCTCACCAGGGAGGCTGCAAAGGTGACAGCTCGTTCAACACGTATCTCTATTAAATTGATCTCAACGTTGATGAGATGCTAAAACTTGGATTAGGTTCCAAATGTAGGGAGGTTAGGAAGAACAAAGGAGAGGTTGATTACAATCAAAATTCATAAGGATGATTTGATCGTTTTGGCACGATTGTGTATTTAATTCACTTAGAATTGATTGATGGTTCTTACATGTCCACAAATGTAAAAGAGAAGAGGAAAGTAAAGGAGAGAGGAGGACAGAGATGGTAAGTCTCAGTAGCAGTTATCTCAACTTCGAGGAGAGCGTTGTTTTAGTTGCTGCACAACTAATCAAACAAAATAAACTTTAAGTGAAAGAGAGTTGTCTCTGAATTTATTTTAGGGCTCAGGTGTGTCGATCCCAAGCTAGGGTAAAGAAATGGTAAGAAAAGTAAAATTAAAAAATAATAAATGGGCAAAATATGCAAAAATTAAATTAAATAGAGGACATCAATAAGTAAAACAATAGTGGTTAAGTGTATAACCAAAACAGGAAGAGGGGTTAAAGCAATCAAATAAGTAAAGGTCTGAATAGCATATATTTCAGATGGGTAATAAATAGATTAGGTAGAATAAGTTTACTTAACTTCCAAAGTTCAAGGCTTATTCATTCCAAAAATAATTGGGCCCAAAGAGAATACTAGAAGTGCAGATCATATGAAATGATCTGAGAGGGAAATTTGATTATTCAAAATAAATTTAATGTTTCAATTAAATTTCAATTTGACAATTAATAATTGTGAGTCAGTATTTCCCTTTTCTAGTAAAAAAAAGACAGTTTCTTTGCCATTCTCTTGACAAAGACTTCTGTGGAGACCAGAGGTTCAAAGCCCCTCCCCTTAGGAATTTCAGTCTGGTTCTGCTAGGTGGGAAGTCAATGGAAGTGTTTAACTCTCATGGGTTTACATGTGATGTCCAGCGTTGATTTCCATTCGAACAACAAATTTGACACCAAATTTCTCTTCTTGAATTGAAATTGTAAATAATTGTTCTAGTGGTGTTAATGTTGAAAGCTGTTCTGTGAAAGCATTGGTTGGTTGGTTATCTTGCTTGGGACTTGTGGAAACAGAATGTCTTATGACTTCCTGTTGCCTTACTGAGGAATTCAGCTCGTGTTTCAGACACAGCCCTGATGACTCTTGTCTGGTTCGAGTCATTTCTGTTACACCAGCATATTTTTTTTTTCTCAAAACACAATCACATACATACGTGCTGCTCACATATTACTATAGCCAAGTTTGTGCTGATTACAGAATTTATTATTTATGATTTAGCCATTTAGATGTGTATAAGAAACTGAAAAAGCACTAAATGTCAGGGCATGACAAAACTTCTCCAGGCCCCAAAAATACCCTTAGACTCCAGAGGGTTAAGAGCATGTTTGAGCATCACCAGGAACACCTCTATATTCCTAGCTAGGACTCATAAGCTTCAAAGAGATCTTAATCAGTCAATGGCCCAAGCATGCAGAGGAAAATATCTCCCCATGCGCTCACACACCCACCCACATACACACACAAACCTTCTTGCATTTAACTCAGAATGTAAGACATTACAAATGTATACGATATATCCCTGTGTGTTTGTATGTTTCCCAGATCATATTAGCATAGTTGTGATTCTGTAGTCATGTTAGTTGACCTCTAAGTACCTATATTCAAGCATAAGAATGTATCTTTGTTTCTATCTTTCTTGCATATCTTTCTTGGTACCTAATTAAACTTCGGTTTGCCTTAGCTAAATATCTTTACTATGTGAGCCTAAAATGCACCATACTATTTGTACCATAGTTGGGTTATCAGATAACCAGTTCATTACAGCATTCATAAAGTATGCAAATCAGGTGTCATTGAGACAAAGAAACACTTTCCGATAAAACTATATAGCTTGTTATTGGTCAATTCAACCAAAGGAGTGTTACCAGGAAACCAGATAAAACCTCTTTCACACCCAAAAGTGTGCTTTTCTCTTAACTTCGGTTCCCTGGAGACACACCACATTTGACACCTCGCGACTCCCGGGAGAGTCTGATCTTCTGGCAGTTTTCAGCAACTTTGTTGATTCACTTGAAGCAGTCAACCCATGGATGAAATGCGAAGGATTCACTCTAACAGGATTCAACAGGAGTCACGCATTATACATGCACGGGACAGGAAACCAATGCAAGTAAAAGCTTGTTAGCTATTTAGATGTGCTTCTAGGCTTTGACCCTTTTAATTAAGGTGATGAGGTTCTTTGATGGTTCTTAACAGGTTGTGATTTAGTTTATGAGTAAATGTTGCTATGACTCTCCACTCTCTTTGCGTGAGCTCTCGCTCAGCTCTCTCTCTCAGCAGTGTGCTCGCTCAGCTCTCTCTCTCTCTCTTTCTCTCTCTGGAGAGCTTCTCTCTCTCCATGCCTTCCTTGCGTTTGCATCTATGTTTTAATGTGTGTATGTTTGTTTAGTCTGATGTTGCATGTTCCCTGTAGTGTAGTTTAATAAACATCCATATGTATTCACACCTGGTTGTCTGTGTTGCTGCTCATGGGACAAGGTCACTTTAACGTTCGGTTCTTACATGCTCTGGCAATATATTAGTAGTAAAATAATTTTTCAGTGGCCAGAGAAATAATTTTATTTAGGGTCAATAAACAATTAACACTCTCTGCCTGCAGATGAACAAATCATTTTATTGTACTATTAATGATATAATGCTACAAGTAATTCCTGAAGATGAATGTAGTTAATAATAAACCATTATGATTAATTATGTACATCTCACTTTGAGCTAATTTGTTACAAAGCTGAGATGCGAGTAGCTACCAATGGATCATCAGGATGGAATGAGAGGTAGAGTAGAGTGTCATCTGCATAGCAGTGGTATGAAAAGCCATGTTTCTGAATGACAGAACCTAATGATGCCATGTAGACAGAGAAGAGAAGTGGTCCAAGAACTGAGCCCTAAGGCACCCCAGTAGTCAGATGTTGTGACTTGGACACCTCACCTCTCCAAGTTACTTTGAGGGACCTATCTGATAGGTAAGACTCAAACCATTGAAGTGTGTTTCCTGAGATGCCCTCTGCCAGTAGGGTTGATAGGAGGATCTGGTTGTTAACCGTGTCAAAAGTAGTGGAAAGATGAAGCAGGATAAGTACTGAAGATTTGGATTTCACTCTTGGCAGTCTTAGGGCTTCAACAACTGAGAGCAAGCCAGTCTCAGTTGAATGTCCACTTCAGAAGCCAGAATGGTTGCTGTTAAGGAGGTTGTTCTGTGTGAGAAATGCAGAGTCTTGGTTGAACACAGCTCGCTTCAAGTGTTTTGCAATGAAAGGAAGAAGGGAAACTGGTCTGTAGTTCTCTAAAAGAGATGGGTTGAGGGTGGGTTTCTTAAGTAATGGAGTTATACCTGAGCCTGTCTAAATGATGAGGGAATAACACGGTGGAGGGATGTCTTGATGATGTGAGTGAGTGCAAGTACAACCTCAAGAGAAATGGCTTGAAGGAGATGAGATGGAATAGGATCAAGCAGCCAAGTAGTAGGGTGATTAGAAAGGATGAGTTTGGAGACTTCTGCCACAGAGAGTGAAGAGAAGGATGTAAATGAGTGTAAGTTTGCTGGTGATATGAGCTTGACTGATTGAGGTGTGGAAAATTGTGCACTGATGTTTTAATTTTATTAATGAAAAACATGGCAAAGTTGTCAGCTAAGATGAGGGAGGGAAAAAAATTTAAGATATTATTAGATAGAGATGAAGCAAGAGGGAGAGAGAAGGACAAAGTAGTGAGTAAAATGTTTTAAAAGCATGCAAGAGTTTAGACAAATGTTAATTTGTTATGGTGAGTAGGTATTTTAGCAGTGGAGACATTAGAGAGAAGGGAAGATAGGATTGACTGATACAATTAAGGTCAGTAGTATTTTGATTCTAGTCACACCTTTCAGCAGCTCTAAGTTAGAAAAGCTGTCGATGAGAATATCAGATAACCAAGGGGAGAGAGGGGTGTACGGGCAGCCTGGAAGAAAAGGGCAAAAGTGTCTAAACAAGATGGTAAGAGTGGAGAAGAACATTCACTTAGCATCCAAAGATCGCTAACAGTTTAGGTGAAGTGAAGATGAAACCGTTAGCAGATAGCCAGGAGCGTGAAAGTAGCATGAGTTCTGAAAGATGCGTGAGGGGTAAGTGATGTTCAGAATCATGTTGAGGTTAAAGAGTGAGAGAATACTCTAGACGTGTCGAGTGGAGATACCAGTACATGATCAGTAGAGCAGGTCGCATATAAATAAGGTCCAGTTGATTGCCTGATTTGTCAGAGTAGCAGTAGCTTGGACCTTCGGTAGATTCTGAAAAGAGGCAAGCAAGTGTGGAAATCAGCAATACAGAGGTTTATCTAGGTGGATGTCTGAAATCTCCAAGCATAACTAGGATCTCATCCTGGAAATGTTGAGAGCAACACATCTAATTCATCCAAAAGTTACCTAGTGGTCCATGGGGTCGATAAACAACTACAAAATGTATTTTAAGAGGGTAACAGTAACTTATGATTAGCTGCCTACATTAGTGGATATGTGGTTTGTCAAGTGGTAGTGATAGTAGGATCTGGAAACACTTAGTAAGAATTGGTTATAAAACACTGAAACAGAAAGGAAACAAGTAGGAAGGAAAAATATATTAATCAAAACAATACTTATAGTAATACCACATATTTTGTATTTATTGTATTAATAAACATAATCTTATTATATCTGTCTTTGTGTTAATTTCCATAACCCTAAAAGTCAGTGGCCAGTGAGAGGATGTTTTAATACAAGGTTTTTAAGTGCAGTTGTTCTTACCTGTGTAGTTGGCACCAAGATGGTTACATTATTTGTCCAAGCACTCTTCTTCAGTATGCAAACATATTCCTAAGTTTTGCAGTGGGGATACATTTTGGCAAAGATTGTTGATGCTAATGGACCTATGGTAATTCTGCTTGATTCAAATTATGCACAGATCTGTAAACACATGAATTGCAATTTGTTACAAAAAATAAATAAAATTAAAGCACAAACCAATTCAATTATCACAATATTAAGTGATTTATTTGTGTAGCGTGATGAATACTCGTCATGTTTACCATTCTAAAGGGTGGAACTGATTACATATCTGAGCATTTGTATAATGTGAACAGCTCAGAGACCACACCACCATGTTCATAACAAAAACTTCAAATTATAAATTCTAAGCCAGGGCTCTCCAAACTCTGTCAACAATTTATGGTTAGACATTCATTGATTATTCATAAATTAAGAAACACTGCAAATCCTCACAGCACAAACACATTAAGAAACAATTAATGAAGCATTGCAAATTGATTTTCATTAACCTTGAAATTATATTAAGTTAAGAATATTAAAGTTAGCCATCTTAAGTAACTGTAATGTGTGTTGTTGCTTTAAGAAAACGTGATTACGTTGTTGTTCCAAGAAGTAGTCGACACATGTTGAGTTCATGACCGAGTCGAGAATAAAAGGATTCTGTTGTCCCGTTAAGACCAGTGTCATCATTAAAACCTTTACATGGTGTCAGAAGTGTTTGACGAACACACGGCCTCGGAAGAATGGCAAAATTCAATCCCGAGTGTTTTCCATTTGATCGTCCGAATGACTGGGCTGACTGGAAACAACGTTTTCAGCTTTGAGTGCTACTAAATTGGATAAAGAAGATGGGAATATCCAGGTCACTTCATTAATCTATGCCATGGAAATGAAGCCGAACACATATTTAAATCGTTCACCTTCATTGAGGAGGATGACAAGAAGAAATTGACGTTGTGTTAAGAAAATACGCGAGTATTTCTTTCCTAACGAACGCGTGATCCACGTAACGAGCCTACTTTTATCAAAGGCAGCGCCTGGTGAAAAGGCTGAAACCTTTATTAGAACTCTCTATGATTTATCGGAACACTGTGACTTTGGTGAACACAGAGATGAAATCATCCGGGATCGGATAGTCGTGGGCATACTTGATAAAGAACTGTCGCAGATTACAGTTAATGTCCGATCTCCGTTAGCTCAGACTATTCAAACTGTGCCAGTGGAAGAAGTTACTCAAGTTCACCAGCAGGAGGAGGCGCTTGCTGCGGTACAAGAGATAGCAGAATGAAGAGCATTAGACAGAGGGAAACAGAAATGGAAACCTAAAAGAAAAACGACAAAGAACAAGGAGAACCAAAATGTGGTAGATGTGGAAAAATCAAACACAGGCGACAAAGAAAACTGCCCAGCAATAAAATCAACATGCAACAAATGTAAAAAAGTGGGGCACTGGGAAAGAATGTGTCACAGCAGGTCAGTCAGAGAAGTGACAGAGACTGTTGCACAAACACAATATTTCCTTGGTGCTGTTACAATTCACAAAGAAATGATGAGCAGTGGTCCAGTGAACATTTCAATTGGAAAGACACCAGTTAAATTTAAAATTGACACTGAGTGCGGATGCAAACATCATGTGTGAAGAAACATTCAGCATGCTTGATCCAAAAGAATGCTGGAGCAGACAAATGTTACACTGTGCAGTCCTGGAGGTAAACTAGAGTGCATGGGGAAATTTCAAGCCAGTACCACATATAAAGGAAGTGTGTACACATTCCCAGTGTATGTCATCCATGGACAAAATGTGAACAATTTGCTAAGCAGATCCACTGCATCCTCAATGGGTCTGGTGAAGCGCTTGAGGAAGTTCACAATGCATTTGGTGAGCATGGAACCCTTAAAACAGAACCTGTTAAAATCCAGCTTAAGGAAACTGTGCAGCCATATGCGGTACACACAGCATGCAGAGTTCCATTACCTCTTATACAAAAGTAAAAGAAGAGTTGGCATGGAAGAAAACAGAGTCATAGAGCCAGTAACAGACCCTACAGACTGGTGCACACCCTATGGTTCCAGTACCAAAACCAAATGGAAAGGTTCGAATCTGTGTGATCTGAACAAATTGAATGAAGCCGTTAAAAGGGAAAGATATGTTCTGCCAACTGCAGAGGAGATAATGCAAAACTTAGTGGTGCAACAGTCTTCTCATCTTTGGATGCTGCCTCTGGGTTTTGGCAGATACCCTACACCCAGAAAGCAGCAAATTGACCACATTCATAACACCATTCGGAAGGTACTCCTTTAAGACGCTTCCTTTTGGCATTTCAAGCCCTGAAATATTTCAGGAAGATGGCAGAAACTCTCTAGGGCTTGAAGGAGTATCTGTGTATATGGATGATATACTGGTGTATGGAGTAACCATGGTACAGCATGACCAACGGCTTAACAAAGTATTGGAGAAGATTGAGACTGCTGGCTTAAAGCTAAACCGTGAAAAGTGTCTGCTGAGACAGCAACAACTTCACTTTCTTGGTCACTTGATCGACAAGTCAGGCGTGAGACCGATCCTGAGAAAGTCAGAGCAATCCGTGAACTCTCACCGCCACACAATGTTCAGGAACTAAAGCGTGTACTTGGAATGTTTAATTACCTGGGCAAGTACATTCCAAATCTTTCGACAGAAGGCAGACCACTATATGAACTTTTGAGGTCAACAGCGTATAGACTTGGGCCCATCCTCAGGAAGCAGAATTCCAGCGCATAAAAGACATCCTTTCCACTTCTCCAGTTTTGTCATTCTACAAGTGTGTCTCTACCCACTGCTGTTTCAGCTGAGCTAGCAGTTATGGCATAGGTGGTGTGTTACTGCAGCTGCACGATGGAAACTGGAAACCGGTGGCATATTGCTCATGCAGTTTGTCTGAGGCTGAGACCAGATATGCCCAGATTGAGAAAGAATGTCTGAGCGCTGGGCTTGTGAAAAATTTGAAAAGTACCTGATTGGCCTTGAAAACTTCAAATTAGTGACAGATCACAAACCATTAGTACCTCTTATGAATAAGAAGGACTTGGACAATGTTCGCTCGTGTCAGAGACTACTCATGAGGCTGATGAGATTTAAACTGACTGCTGAATATGTTCCAGGGAAAACTTTGGTGGTGGCTGATACGCTATCACGGAGCCCATTAGCATATAAGGAAAATGACCTCAAAACACACTCTGATGTGGTGTGTTACATTGATGCTGTTGCTGAAGGCATGCCCAAAGCCCTCCAAAACTAGAAGTTATTCAGGCTGCTAAAATGGCCGACAACAACTTGCAAATTGTTCGAATTATATCCGGTCAGGATGGCAGATTATGTTGACAACATTCCAGTGGCAGTTCGACAGTTTTTCCCTTTCAAGAATGAGCTGTCTGAGCACAATGGAATACTGACAAGAGGAAGCCGTATGTTAATTCCAGATGTCTTAAGAGCCGATATTCTAAACAGAATACATGATGGGCATCAAGGTCTGACGAAGTGTAGGGACTGGGCTAGTACATCTGTGTGGTGGCGGGCATTTCATCTGAAATCAAACAAAAGGTACAGTCCTGTCAGATATGCATAGAGATGGAAACAGACACAGCAAAAAAGCCCCTCATCTCGACACCTCTTCCAGATAGGCCTTGGAAAAGGCTAGCTATTGATCTGTGTGAACCACAACAAACACGCTTATCTGGTTGTGTCTGACTATTTTTCTCGATTTCTTGAGATTCTTCACATGCCAACAACTACCACCTCAGAAGTAGTGTTAAAACTGAAAGCACTATTCGCCAGGTTTGGCTGCCCTGATGAAATAGTTTCAGACAACGATGTCGACAGTTTGTGAGCAGTGAGTTCCAGGAATTTGCAAAAGAATTTGACTTTCTGCACATCACATCTAGTCCCACACCATAGTCAAGGAAATGGACATGCAGAGAGAGCAGTGCAGATAGCAAAGAAAATTTTTGCAACAGACAGATCCTCTTCTGGCTCTGATGAGCTACAGGGCAACACCTTGCATCTCTACAGGTGTTAGCCGCTGAACTACTCTATGGGCAGAAAGATTAAAACAACACTTCCAATGCTTGAGACACATCTTCAGCCACGGTGGCCAAATCTGAAAGATGTAAGAAAAGAACTCCATGGAAAAGCAAAAGCAAGCTTTCTACTTTAATCGTCACCATGGAGCTAAACCCCTACCATTGTTGAGGACTGGTGATGCCGTACTCACTAAGTTAGACCATCAAAAGTCTTGGGGAAAGCTGCTGTGGTCACAGGCATGAGTACAACTCCTCGATCCTTCACTATTGAGACACATCAAGGGACAACTCTGCGGCGTAACCGTGGTCACTTGCAGCTCATCCCTGATTCAGCTGGAGGAACTCAAACTCTGGTCCAAAAGAACAATCATGTGAACAGCAGCCTACTTTGAACAATGGGAAAACTTTCTCTCAGGCCCTAAACACAAAAACTGAACAGCTGATTACTAGATCTGGCAGAATAAGCAAACCAGTGAATAGATTAGATTTGTGAGAAAAAGGGAAGAAGGAATATATGCTAGTCATATTTTGTTTAATAGAGATTAGAAACAATTTCATTCAATGTGGTTGGAATAAGCAAAATTAGAAAATAAGTTTTGTTTTGTTTTGTTTAATGTTGTTGAAAATGTCATAATACTAAGAGAAATATTTAAGGCTGTTCAGAAGAAAAACTAAAAGGGAGATGTAATGTGTGTTGCTTTAAGAAAACGTGATTACGTTGTTGTTCCAAGAAGTAGTGTGACACATGTTGAGTTCATGACCGAGTCGAGAATAAAGGATTCTGTTGTCCCGTTAAGACCAGTGTCATCATTAAAACCTTTACAGTAACGTTTACATTTAATAATGTAATTATTCAGCTTATTTAGACTAATAATATCAAAGATAAAGGAATCATGGTGTTTAACACAAAACAAAACAAAAACTCACCTTTCAGTTCACCAACAACTCCACTGACCAGTAGCCACTGCATGATAAACAAATCCAAGTCAGGTCCGAAAATTTTGAGGTCTCCTTGAAACATTTCCATTGTGGTCAGTGCTATTTGCAGCGTTTGTTTTTGTATGTGTTGTAGGATTTTCAGCGCATTTCATTAATTAGTGTTGTGAGGATTTGATCGTTTCTTTATGTGTTGTGAAGGATTTGCAGCGCTTTAGCTATATGCATGTGTTGTGATGATTTGCAGCGTTTAGTTATATGCATGTGTTGTGATGATTGGCAACACTTATGTTGTCAAACTGATGAAGATGTTTTCTTCATTTGCTAATGTTTTTCAATTTGCATGTGTTTTCTTAAGTTGTCTTAAGTCAGCATGTTGAGCTGTCTTGCCACCATACATTACAGGTTATTTGCTCTGTTTTATTCTGTGAAAACTTATCTTATAGAATGGAATGGAACCTTATGGAATACCCATTTTATACAATCATAAAACCCCATGAAACCGTGGTTTTACAGTGAATTTATAACAGCTAAGTAAACAGGTAGTGAATTTATTAGAGACAAGGCTGAAGGCTTTAGTAGATGGTAGGTGGCGGGGGCGGGGCAGAGCGGATTAATCAAGTCAAGTCAAGTCAAGTCACCTTTATTTATATAGCTTTAAAAAAAAATACATTGCGTAAAAGCAACTGAACAACATTCATTAGGAAAACAGTGTTTCAATAATGCAAAATGATAGTTAAAGGCAGTTCATCATTGAATTAAGTGATGTCATCTCTTTCCGTTAAATAGTGTCTGTGCATTTATTTGAAATCAAGTCAGCGATATCAGCTGTAGATGAAGTGACCCCAACTAAGCAAGCCAGAGCAGCGGCAAGGAACCGAAACTCCATCGGTGACAGAATGGAGAAAAAACCTTGGGAGAAACCAGGCTCAGTTGGGGGCCAGTTCTCCTCTGACCAGACGAAACCAGTAGTTAAATTCCAGGCTGCAGCAAAGTCAGATTGTGCAGAAGAATCATCTGTTTCCTGTGGTCTTGTCCTGGTGGTCCTCTGAGAAAAGGTCTTGACAGGGATCTGTATCTGGCGCTCTAGTTGTCCTGGTCTCCAGCTGTCTTTCAGGGCAGTAGAGGTAGAGGTCCACCATCTGGTCTGGATATAGCTGGATCCGAGGCGACTGCAGTGACCCTCTGATCTGGATACAGACTGGATCTGGTGGCTACGGTGACCTCAGAATAAGAGAGAAACAGACTTATATTAGCGTAGATGCCATTCTTCTAATGTTGTAGCAAGTACATAGGAGTATTATGGGAAGTGTTTCGGTTCGGTTTACCTAATTAATGCAGCCTAAAATTCATTTAACAGATTTGGATATTAAAAGCATATTAGTATGTTATGTGTAAGCCAGGTTAAAGAGATGGGTCTTTAATCTAGATTTAAACTACAAGAGTGTGTCTGCCTCCCGAACAATGTTAGGTAGGTTATTCCAGAGTTTAGAGCCAAATAGGAAAAGGATCTGCATCCGCAGTTGATTTTGATATTCTAGGTATTATCAAATTGCCTCGTTTTGAGACGTGAGTGTATGGTAGAGGATTACAATGTAAAAGGAGCTCATTCAAATATTGAGGTGCAAAACCATTCAGGGCTTTATAAGTAATAAGCAATATTTAAAATCTATACGATGTTTGATAGGGAGCCAGTGCAGTGTTGACAGGACCGGCTAATATGGTCATACTTCCTGGTTCTAGTAAGAACTCTTGCTGCTGCATTTTGGACTAGCTGTAGTTTTTTACTAAGCGTGCAGAACAACCACCCAATAAAAGCATTACAATAATCTAACCTTTCGGTCATAAATGCATGGATTAACATTTCTGCATTTGACATTTAGAGCATAGGCGTAATTTAGATATATTTTTAGATGGAAAGATGCAGTTTTACAAATGCTAGAAACGTGGCTTTCTAAGGAAAGGTTGCCATCAAATAGCACACCTAGGTTCCTAACTGATGCAAGAATTGACAGAGCAACCATCAAGTCTTAGACAATGTTCTAGATTATTACAAGCAGAGTTTTAGGTCCTATACTTAACACCTCAGTTTTTCAGAATTTAGCAGTAAGAAATTACTGTCATCCAGTTTTTTATATCGACTATGCTTTCCATTAGTTTTCAAATTGGTGTGTTTCACTGGCCCTGAAGAAATATAGAGCTGAGTATCATCAGCATAACAGTGAAAGCTAACACCATGTTTCCTGATGATATCTCCCAAGGGTAACATATAAAGCGTGAAGAATATCGGCCCTAGTACTGAGCCTTGAGGATATTCCATACTGCACTTGTGATCGATATGATACATCTTCATTCACTGCTACTAACTGATGGCGGTCATATAAGTACGATTTAAACCATGCTAATGCACTTCCATTGATGCCAACAAAGTGTTCAAGTCTATGCAAAAGAATGTTGTGGTCAATTGTGTCAAGCAGCACTTAAGATCCAATAAAACTAAAGAGAGATACACCCGATAAGATGATAAGAGCAGATCTTTTGCAACTCTAAGGAGAGCAGTCTCAGTACTATGATACGGTCAAATCCTGACTGGAAATCCTCACATATACCCTTTTTTCTCTAAGAAGGAGTATAATTGTGAGGGATACCACCTTCTAGTATCTTGGACAGAAAAGGGAGATTCAAGATGGTCTATAATTAACTAGTTCTTTGGGGTCAAGTTGTGGTTTTTTCATGAGAGGCTAATAACAGCCAGTTTGAAGGTTTTGGGGACATATCCTAATGACAATGAGGAATTAATAATGTAAGAAGAGGATCTATGACTTCTGGAAGCACCTCTTTTAGGAGCTTAGTTGGTATAGGGTCTAACATACATGTTGTTGGTTTAGATGATTTAACAAGTTTATACAATTCTTCCTCTCTATAGTAGAGAATGAGTGGAACTGTTTCTCAGGGGTCTATAGTGCACTGTCTGATGTGAAACTGTAGCTGCGGCTGAATGGTTGCAATTTTATCTCTAATAGTATCGATTTTAAAGTAAAGTAGTTCATAAAGTCATTACTGCTGTGGTGTTGGGAAATGTCAACACATGTTGAGGCTTTATTTTTCATTAATTTAGCCACTGTATTGAATAAATACCTGGGGTTATGTTTGTTTTCTTCTAAAGAGAAGAAAAGTATCGGATCTAGCAGTTTTTAATGCTTTCTGTAGGATAGGTTACTTTCCGCTCAAGCAATTGAAATACCTCTAGTTTTGTTTTCCTCCAGCTGCTCCATTTTTGGGCTGCTCTCTTTAGGATGCTGAGTATGCTCATTATAGCATGGTGTCAAACTTTTTTCCTTAACCTTCCTTAAGCATAAAGGAGCAACTTTATTTAAAGTGCTAGAAAGAGAGTCCATAGTTACTGTTACATCATCAAGTTGTTCTGAGGTTTTGGATATGCTAAGGAATTTGGATACATCAGGAAGATAACTTAAAAGCAGTCTTTTGTGGTAGAAGTGATGGTTCTTCCATTACTTGTAACAAAGTAGAATTCACAGTTTTGGCTATATGAAGTTTGCACAGAACTAAATAATGATCTGAGATATCATCACTTGCTAGCTGCCTCCTGTCACATAGGTCATTTAAAATAATGTAATCATCAGGTTTTACCGGTTTCTGTCAAACAGAATACATCTATATTATGATCAGTGATCATATTATTTACAAAAAGTGTGTTTTAGGTAGAAAGGGATCTGATATTCAATAAGCCAAGCTTTATCATTTGTTTATCCATATAGCATCTGTTTTTATTTGTTGAACCTCAATTAAATTGTTAATCTTAACTTGGTTTGGGCTTTTTGTATTTTCTAGTTGAGGAACAGACACAGTCTCTATAGTGTGACATCTAGGTGAAAGAGTCTCTATGTGCTGAGAATTACTGACCTCTGTGACAGGAGGCAGCTAGCAGGCAGTCGGTTTAGCCAGTCTGTCTGTTTCATGACCTGGGCCCCAGTTAGTCAAGTATAAACTCTAAGACTATTTGCCATATTTCTAGAGAGAAGGTGGCCACCCAGGAGGGATGAAGACCATCTCTTTTCAACAGGTCAGGTCTGCCCCAAAGCTCGTCCAATTGTCTATGAAATCTATGTTATTCTGTGGGAACCACTTAGACATCCAAGCCATTTAGTGATGACAATCTACTATGCAGTTGTCACCCGGTAAGCAGGGAGGGGACCAGAGCATATTACAGTGTCTGACATCGTGCTTGACAAGTTCACACACCTCTTTAATGTTATTTTTAGTGATCTCGACTGGCAAGTCGAACATCATTAAGCGCCGGCATGAATAACAATCTTACTGTATTTACGTTTAGCATTAGCCAGCACTTTTAAATTTGCCAAGATTTCCAGGCTCTGGCTCCTGGTAAACATTTGACTATGGTGGCTGGAGTCTCTATATTCACCTTCCGTACAATAGAATCACCAATAACTAGAGCACTTTCATCAGGTTTCTCAGTGGGTGCATCACTGATTGGGGAGAATCTGTTTAATGTTTTGATCGGAACAGAAGAGCGGTGTTTTTACCCGCACTCAGCTGCCTCACAGTTGCCCTGCTGCAGGGGCTCTGTTTCCGGAACAAACAATGTACAGGAATCCCTAAAATAGGTGCATCCAAAGCGTATATAGTGCCCTAACATTCTTACGGTCCTCAATTAAAGTTTGGATGCGTGTCTTGAATTCTGAAATCTTTTCTGTCAGCCTAACTATTTCCCTGCATTTATCACATGTGAATCCCTCATCTCGACAGAGATAGATAAACTGTACAAGTGGCAAGAGGTGCAAATAACAATAGCAGGAGAAGCCATTACTCACCATGCTTGATGAAATATTCTTACTGCGGTTGTGTGATGAACTTGTGAAAAACTGGAGCAAGAGAGAGGAGGGAGAAAAGAAAACAGCGATAGGTTCGAATGAAAATGCTAATTACAACTAGAGTAGCTACTTTGCAGGTGTACTGCACTCCCGGATATAAAATAAAAGTGAACGATCAAAGTTAATCTGATAAGATTGATCGATAATATCAGAAATATGGTGTGAATTAAGTTATAATTTATCACTTTAAAAAACAGAGAGTGATAGTAAGATAAAGATTCTAGAGAAAAATAAAATAAAAACAGCTACGAGCTACCAATCAGAGAATGAAACACAGGCTTTATTTTAGATTTCAGGAAGGCAGGATGAATTCTCTTGGTTTTGAAAAAATGGTGAAAGCCACACTTTTGACTAACGACATACGAGGAGGCTTAGACCGTCGTGACGGCTTGAGCCTTGTGCACTCCCACTTATGGTAGAGTCTGTGGGCTCTAGTCCACAGACTGACAGAATGACAGTCAGCTCCCAAGAAAAACTACAAAATTCTCGCAAAATTTAGAGACAAACTGGGGTCCCCTATGGAAACCACGTCTGTCATGTTTGGCCATGTAAGCAAAAGCGTGATCTCGATGGTCAGCCTGTCTCCTTGTAATTTGGTGACAGTAATTTTAGACAGTTTATTGGGCAAGGGAATAAAGTGGACCCTTGAGAACTGGTCTACCATGGTCAAAACTACCGTGTTGCCCTGGGAGGCGGTGATAAAATTTTGCACAATATTGAACCAGTGTCTAAAAGGGACCGGCAGCGGGTCCCATCTGAGGGTCGATTAGAAATCTTACCAGTGGCACAAACTGAGCAAGCCAAAACAAAACAGTGAACATCGCAAGCCATAAGTTGCCACTAGAATTGTTGCTTGACCAAAAACTTAGATCGGTTAACTCCTGGATGACAAGCCACATTGGAACAATGCCCCTACTGAATAACGTTGGACCGTAATCCCTCCGGCACAAATAACCGATTCGGTGGGCACCTGGGCGATTCAACCTCCATTGTTAGTGTGGACCACTAATGTCCGGGTAAAAACCTCGAGGGAGTAGACAGGCGTTGGAATGGTCAAAATGCATGACAAGAATGCATTTGATTTTCTTGGAACCAGCGTTACGAGTGGGGTAAAATCAAAACAACCGAAGCTTGAGCTTGAAGCACCGAGCTTGCCTGGAGTTCAACCTTTTGGCGGTTCTAATGTATTCTAAATTCTTATGGTTGGTCCATAAGTTAAAGGAACCCGAGCCTTCTAGCCAGTGGCGCATTCCTCCAATGCCATCTTGACTGCTAGCAACTCTGTTACCAATATCATAATTACGTTCAGAAGGGGATAACTGGTTGGAAAATAGCGTGCATGGGTGCATCTTGTGTCTGTGAGAGAACTTTGGGATAGCACTGCACCTACCCCACCTCTGATGCATCGATCTCCACAACAAACTGGCGTGATGGATAAATGTTAATTAAGATTTGGGCTGAAACAAAGCAACCCTTTAGTTTGGTGAATACAGCCTCGGCTGTGTCTGACCCTGAGCGTGGTTCTTGGGGAGGTCAAGGCAGTCAGAGGTGTGCCTAGTTGGCTGAATTTGCAATAAAGCGCCAGTAGAAGTTGGTGAACCACAGAAACTTCTTTAGGGCCTTAAAGGAATCTGGACTTGGCCAATCTACCACAGACTTAACTTTCTCAGGATCCATACGTATTCCCTCAGTCGACACGATTTTCCCCTGAAAGGAACAGACTGTGCATGAAAAGCGATTTCTCCGCCTTGACAAAAGCCCATTCTCTAGCAACCTCTGAAGCACTTGTCGGACATGCTGACGTGTTCCTGGAGAAGAGAGGAAAAATCAATATGTCATCCAGGAAGACATATATGAACTAATCGACCATATCTCCTAGAGCGTCGTTGATGAATGCCTGGAAGACCGCTGGGAGTTGTACAAGCCAAAGGGCATGACCAAGTATTCAAAGTGCCCCTGGGGTGTGTTAAAGTGTTCTTCCATTCACCCCCTCCCTATTACGGACCAGATAATAAACATTATGTAAGTCCAATTTAGTGAAGATTGCTCCCTGCAACCCATTTTGAAGGCTGAGAGACATCAACAGCAAAGGATAAGTATTTTTTTACCGTGATGTTGTTCAGTCCCAGTAATCAATACAAGCTCGCAGAGACCTGTCCTTCCCCAAAAGAGCCCACCCCTGCTGGAGAAGAGGAAGGGCAGATGAAACCCTGAAAGCTAGAGAATCAGAAACATATTCCTCCATAGCCTCCCTTTCCGGAAGAGATATAATTTGCCTTTGGGAGACTGATAGTACTGATAGTAAATCATGACACAGTCATAGGGGCGATGCTGAGGAAGAGAAGCAGCACAGTACTTACTGAACACTTCCTTCAGGTCGAGGGTACTCCACGGCAAGTTAGACAAATCCACTGCTTCCTCCTGAAACACAGAAACAGGACGGACAGGCAGACACAAGACTAGACTCATGGCATTTATTGCTCCAGGCCAAGGCGGTTAGTTGGAAAGGAATGAATAAAGATCAGACAAGGATGGACCAGTCAAAAAAAAAAAAAACACAAGAAAGATAAAAAACTCATTAAATTTAAAATTCATCATTCAATATTTTCAATTTCAACTTCTGTACAATTTTCTTTAGTCTGAAGATTTCTTGTTTAGAGAAGCTAGTTTTGTCCTTCTCTCTCATCAACATTCTGGCTTAGCTGATAAACAGCTCATGATCAGGGAAATATTTTACTTTCACCCTTCAATTCCTTTGGTTGTTTGTAAGAATTTTCTGATTTTCTCAATGTATAAGCACTTCTAACAGATCATTTTGTGACACTGAATTGCAGACTTTTCATTCATTCATTCAACCTTTATTTTACAGGCATTAAGAACAGGTTCTTATTTACAATGGCTGCCTGACAAGTGGAATGACCACTTAGGGAAAGGGAAGTAGGGCTAAAATAAATACAGAACACTAGAAACACAGGTTATCATTTACATAAATACATATTAAAACATCAAACATCATCAATCTATTTACTGTATATATATATATATATATATATATATATATATATATATATATAAAAAACTTAGATAATTATGTAGTGAAGCAACTGCATTTGTCCATGAACAAGTATGATAAACAAATTCCAATTTCATCCTTCAAAACTAGTATATCTAGTTTGACAATGTTTTAGCAGACATTCCAATCCACGACAGCAGATTGAAAAGATGTAAGACCAAATGCAGAATTAGTTTTGGGGATGCTTAGTTGAAGAAGAAGTGAGGACCGAGTGTTATATGTGATGAGCTTTGGCTGCAGCAGGTGACCTAAGTAAGGAGGTGAGTGGCTGAGAAGTGTCTTGTAAATGAAGGTGAACCAGTGAATTTTACGGCGATTGTGAAGGGAGGGCCAGTTAACAGATGAATATAAAGCACAGTGGTGTGTATTGAAGGGTGCATTTGTGGCAAACCTGATAGCAGAATGATAAAGAGCATCAAGGTTTGTAAGAGAGGACTCAAGCAACCCTGTATATAGTGTCTCCATAGTCTAACATGGGTAAAATGGTCATTTGAATAGAGTAAGTCTGAAGCAGAGTGGTGAATGAAGGCGGTTTCTGTAAAGGAAACCAAGCTTGCTTGACCTTTGATTGCAGCTTTGATATGTTAATGGTGAAAGAAAGTGAAGTTTCAATCAGATGCCCAAGTAGTTATATGCAGTGACTTGTTCTAGAAAAGTCCCTTCAGGTAGTGATGTTAAGTGCAGACGAGCGTGAGTACCCTTACGGTAAAACCACATTATTTTGTTTTGGAGGTATAGAGAGTGAGTTTGAGATGTGTAAAGACTGCTGTAGTTGGTAAAAGCTATCTTGCAGGGTAGCTTGAACAGCCTCAGGGGAGGAACCTGTGTCATGAAGGATTGTATCATCAGCATATAAGTGAATGAGTGAATTACCAACTGCCTGGGGAATGTTATTAATATAAATTAAGAAAGTGTAGGGCCAAGGATCGACCCTTGGGGACACCTGCTAACTGGGAGAGAATGGAGAAGCGGCTTTCAAATCTTACACATTGAACTTCGGTGAGACAGATAATTTGAGAACCAACCAGAGAGTGATCAGTGACACCAATGCTGCTGAGTCTGTGGATGAGTGTATTGTAGTCCATGGAGTCAAAAGCTTTTGCAAGGTCAATGAAAATAGCAGCACAGTGTTGTTTGTTGTCTAGCGAGTTGTAATATCATTGAGCACTTTAGTGGTAGCTGTAACACAACCATACCTTGATCGAAGCCAGACTGTGCCCGGAGATGATACAGTTCACATTAAGATTATTGATTAGTTGTTTGTTGACAAGTTTTTCCAGAATTTTATACACACAAGGCAAGGCGAGATTGGCCTGTAATTGTTTAGGTCAGCCTGATCACCACCCTTATACAGGGGAAGCACAACAGCTTCTTTCCAATCAGGTGGAACCTCGGCGTATGGAGGAGAGGATTAATGAGGGCTGTGAGAGGAGCTGCAATGACAGGGGCAGCAATTTTAATGAAAAGGCGGCAAGATCATCTGACCTACTTATTGGGGTCCAGAGCGGTCAATTCCTTCAGGACTCCTCCCACTAAAACAGGCAGCTAAGCACTCAGGGGCTTAAGCATGTCAGTTAGATCACCAAGTATGATCAACTTCGGACCTGGTGAAGGTGCAAGAGCATTGCTTAAGGCCTCTAGGGTACATGCTGGTGCAGATGGAGGCGATAGCAGCCAGCCACAGATAGCGAAAAGCTGTTTGATAATTACATGTTAAGAACAAGAAGATCATACTGTTTAGGTATAGACTTTGCCAGGGCTACACTACATTGAAGATATTCTTTAGTGAAGATTGCCACCCTCCCCACCCTTAGATGACCTATCATGCGAAACAGGTTGTAACCAGATAAATACAGGTCAGGGTAGGGAATAAAGTTACTGAACCATGTCTCAGTGATTTCTAAAACATCAGGGTTAGAACTCTCAACCCATACTTTAAGCTGGTCCAGTTTAGGTAATATGCTTCTTGTGTTTATATGCAAAACCAAGATTATTGCGGTTACAAAATCATCAAAACCTATGTTATTTAGGGGCCACACTATCGGAGGAAAAACAACATCAGAAAAAACATCAGAAGAAAGACCAGGATGGACATGAACATTATCAAAGGTCATAAGTAGTAATATACTCAAGGCCCTACAGAGCACAGCTGAGGCACTACAGTAATGTTGCTTTAACAAAACAGTTGTATGCATCTTGTTAGGTAATGCAATAATATTAATAAGCATTCTCATAATAAAACATGACAGTAGAGCGGAGTGACTGAAAATCTTTCAGGCATTAACCCAAAAGTCTGTAATATCAGTAAAGAGGCAGAATCTCTATCATTTGAATAGACTTTTTCTGTTTTACTGCCTAAATGAACAAGGTCATGTTGTTTGGTTCTAGCATGAAGTAGCGGAAAGTACTGAGAGATATAGAGAAAAGTCGGAAAGAATGCAAAATAGTTTGAGTATATCCATGGTTCAACAGAGGAAGTCAAAAGTCAGCGAAAAGTCCTAATTCCAGAGTAACTTGCACTTACCGATGCAATGTACTGTCATTTATCCAAGTAGAGCCACACAGCTACCAGACCGGGTCCCATCGCAGACCATAGCAGCCCCAAGGGAAAGTCTTCAGCTCCGCCAGCCACGAAACTGCCGGCGAAAGCCAAACTCCGCCCCAAAAGTCGACAACCAGCCACAGCGGCTCAGCCACCAGACCACAGAGAGGGTTTCCGATGAAAATGCTCCATGATAGATCTGTGATCCGTGCTCCTGCAATCCGTGCCAGACCAGGGAGAGGGTTTCCGATGAAAGCGCTCCCGATAGATCCGTGATCTTTGCTCCTCACAATCCGTGTCTTTCAAGGTCTCTGATTCCCCTACAAATTCCCCTACAATATGCTTTAGTTTTGAATCAGACTCTGAAGACTCACTTTCACTTTCTGGGCAGAATCATCAAGCGTTACTTATATCTGATTTCATCTGTTTAGCTGGGACTTTTGTCACCTTTCCTACCATTTAATCTGCAGTTACTTTCCTTGCTCTCTTCCCATGACCTATTTTCTTCATTTTTATTGCAGGTGTTTTAAAACACTTTCATCCTCTACCATATCAGTATCTCCTTCACCTTCTGCTCCTATCAAATAAGCATCAATACTTGTTTTTCAACTTCATTCACCACATTTTCCAAATTTCCTTAACTAAATTCTCGTTATCATTTTCATCTCTTTCTCCTGTAGCAACACTTGATCCTTCACCAGTTTCCAACTGTCTCTATTCATCATTTCTATCTTCACTTGCCTGTTCTTCATTTCTATTGTCATTCTAAAGCAACATCAAATCTTGCTTCTCAGGACATCCGCAGGATACTTGCCCTTCCTGTCCATAACCGAGAACACTTAATGTTTTCTGAAGATACATAAATCACATCATAGTTGTTCAATTCAATTCAATTCAACTTTATTTGTATAGGCGCTTTTTACAATACAAATCGTTACAAAACAACTTTACAGAAAATTATGTTTCTACAATATTTAGTAATAGCTTATAAGTGGTGACTGTCAGTTTGTGTGTGACAGGATTTGTAGAAAAATTTATACAAGGCGTAGTCACCAGATGATGAACATTATTAATATTATTAATAATATAATTATTATATGATGCAGTCACACTTGTAGCAATATTTGTTAGTTCTGTTGTTGATTCAGGGTTAGCATCATCTGAGGTCCTCTGAGGGTCAGCATCATATCTTCTCAGGTGTTCTGGATCCAGAGTGGAGCTTGTGTAAATCTTAGTTACCATGGAATGTAAATCCCATGGCAAAACATAGAAACAAATAGAGACATCATTAGCATAGCTGCTGATCCAACAAAGTAAAATTAATTAGTTTAACCCAAGCTAAAGAATAAGAATCGCATTTGATCAGATGCAACTCAGCTCACAATTTAAGAGATACATAATTGAATGCTTGGCGAAAGATATCGTTTTAATCTAGATTTAAACAGAGAGGTGTGTCTGAACCCGAACACTATCGGAGGCTATTCCAGACTTTGGTAGCCAAATGTGAAAAGATCTACCTCCTTTGAGTGGACTTTGCTATGCTAGGAACTACCAATAGTCAGTGGTTTTTTTACCTTGGGAGTGTGATGGATTGTAGCGATGGTAGAAGGCTAGTTAGGCTGCAGGGAGCTAAACCATTTAGGGCCTTATAGGTAAGTAATGATAATTTGTAACTGATACGGGAACTTAATGGTAGCCAGTGCAGAGACTGTACAATTGGGGTAATATGATCATATTTTCTTGACCTGGTAAGGACTCTAGCTGCTGCATTTTGGACTACCTGTAGCTTGTTTATTGAAGAAGCAGGACAACCACCTAGAAGTGCATTAAAATAGTCCAGTCTACCCCAGTTGTCTACCCTAAATTTCATGGCTAATTTAACTCCTAATTTTCATTCTTTAAAATCATGCGAGTCTGCCTTTTAAATGATACCACATGCTTCAACCGAGGGTGATCTGCAACCTAGCAAAATCTTTCTAATTTTAGACACAATCTTGCCATGTCTCATTGGTTCTCTTTCAGTAATATCATCTCTGATAAATGGTGGTACATTTGAAAGCATAATCCTTTTGCCGTCTGAACCAAAGGCATTACTGGAGTAAGCACATTATTACGACAATCCCATTCTCTACAATGCCTTTAACTTTTCCACATTATCCAAAAATAACTATAAGCTATTAATTCTAGCTAAGACAGAATATTAGCATATCCAACTATTTCAGCAACCGCAATCATACATTCTACAATAGAGCAAGCTCTCTGAAATGATTTTAATGCCATGCCTCCACGTTAAGTTGTCCAAACAAACAAACAAGTCAAACAAACAGCAAAGATAGCGAAAAGATAGAAAAACTCACTCATTCAGTGGCACGTTTCCACTCACACATGTTAACTCCACCAATTCACTCCCAACATCCGCTCAGAGAAGAAGAGAGAGAGAGAGAAAAAATACATAGCGTTTTTTTATTAAATGCTTGATTGTTTTGTGTGTATTTTAACAGTTGCATCTATCGAAGAACAAGAAACATCAGTCTGATTTTAATCTGTCGTGATGGTGAGAAAACTTCAGCTTCATCCTGGAATATCTCAGTGATGTTTTGTATGCTTCACAGATTATAACTACATAAATTACACTGTATTTTATAAACATGTATATTACTTATTTCTAAATGTAAGCATTTTGACTTGTATCACTGATTTGTAGCAGATGCTTTTGTATTTTGAACTGTTCATGTTTTCTTTTTCTTTTTAAATAAAGTAAAGGTGACTTTTAAAATATTGGAGTTGCTTTCTCAAGCATTCTTTCAGTTTCACATTAAAACAAATGAACCATGATCTCTTACTGCAGTCAGTCAGGTTTAACAAGTATTTTGCACTTACAATATAGCTTCGTAATCTACAAAAAATATTATATTTAGCATGTAACTTTTTTAATCCACATGCTGCATAATAGTTTCACGACGTGCAAACTGCTGATTTTGGTGGAATTGATGGTTTGTAAACACTAACTTCTAACATTTCTCATTCTGCAAGAAACACTGACAAAACAAGATCTGAAAACCACTGTTATGAGTTTCTCTTCACACTGCATATGCTTTATTTGGGATCAAGGCACTATTCATAGAAATTCTTAGTAATGCAAACAGTTTATTTATTCTCTTGTACTTTCACATAATTCTCTGTTAAATATTGATGTCAAATAAAAATCAAATAATGGTTGTTTTCTTAACTACAGTTTTACAGACTGTGTCACTACTCAGTCAACAAAGTGAAATATACAGTGACCAGTGAAGACTGCATTTCTTCCTTTTCAAAATTAAGAAGGTGGATTCATTAAGAAACTAAAATTATAATCATTAAATTTGTTTCAATTCAAAGGTATAAATATATCAGTGTCAGACTCAGCACCAACAGTGTCAGAGGCCTGATAGAATGAAATATATAGATGTGAGATCATAGCTGTGGTTTGGTTTGTCTCTCTCAGCTTCAACACACGAACCATTGAGAGAAGATAAGCAGTTTATACTTTGTCATGCAAATACATAATTATAACTACAGCTAATATAACCATTACAATAAGCGTTGTCAACATGCTGCTTAATTTCTCTTGATCATTGAACACACCAAAATACAACTTTTCATAATAGTATGGCGGTCGGGTTCAGAAACAGGGACACCAAATCGCCCTCGGCACACTAGGAGAACACAAGGCTTAGTCGGTTGGAGTCAGGCATGAAACATGGGTGAGTTATACAAACAATAAAACTCACTTATTGATTAAAATTATCCAAACAAGTCACAGAAAAAGAAAACCACTATCAATAAAAAGGCCTCCATATTCTCCTAAAAGAAATGAAACAAAGAAAGCCACAAACACCGTGGACTCAGTTGAACACCTCTGTGTGGCACAGCAATCACTCCAAAATACCACCACCAAGAGGAGGGCTGCTGCCCTTAGTTTCCCTTGCTGCCCAGGCCTACAATAAAAGAACACCCGTAAGATGCATACACCACAGATAAAACAAAACATAAAGAACAACGAACTACACAAAAGTTGTTAGACCAAATGCACAGTGTTCATTTCAAAACTGTATGATAGCAAACATTCTCATCACATGTAGAAGCATACATTCCAGATGATCACCTCACAACATTGTTTAATACTACACATAGCATCCCTTAAATTCAGGGTACTCCTATGGAGAACAGTTGGATGAATGGATATCCTAAACAGCATCAGGAAAATAGGAACCAAGTATCTCTTTTAAATAGTACTGGGGCCAGAGACCGACTTGAGCAAACACCCCAGCCCACACAACACCATTCACATAATAAGTAAATAGACAAAAAATGGGTGAAAACTTACATTAAAACAAAAAGAACAGTGATGACTAAGAGTAATGACCATCAAAAGCAACTTTAAATACAACTCATTACATTCTGGGTAACCAATATCAAATCATGCCAATGAAAACATCCCCACCAGTTCTCATGGAATAAAAAAAAAATTGAGCGTTAATGGTGTTGTTGAGGTCGGATCATGTGGCCTAGTCATTAAGGCTACATGGAGAGCAGCACAACAGCACACTGAATTGTAAAGTTGCAGAGTTTGGTCAAATTGGCAAGATATTCACAGATTTGACTTTTCCAGAACAATAACTTCGAAAGCAAAACATTTTAGTTCACAAACTATGCCCCTTTTAACTCATGATGTAGACAAGCGAGCTACAAGCGAGTTTGCCTGAAAACAAGCTTTCCTCGCTTTTACAAAATATGTTGATCTCAATCGCTGGCTTCTGAGACACAAATCGAAGGGACCATCTGCAAAGTGCTGAAAAGGTCACTAATAAAATACTCAATAACTTCAGAGTAACACACTGTAGTGTCACCAAATTCAGTTCACATCACTGCTCTCCTCCTGGTTCTACTACAAAACTTATGTTGAAAATAGTTGCTTTTGCACAATTTTTATGATTTTTTTTTCATTTATTTTGAAAGCGCTTGCGCCTGAATAGATTATCGAGGACTCAATCAGATCACCATCAAGTTCGATATCCACTTTCCCTCATCCCAGCCACTTTGGAACAACTCAGAGGAGCCACCGTATTAATCAAATTAGACCTCGCAGTGCTTATAATCTGACTTTTAAACCGCATTTGTAAGGAGATGAGTGGAAGATGGCATTTGTGACCCCAACTGGCCATCTGAGATACCGGCTCATGCGTATGGCCTTATCAGCGCCCTCAATCTTTCAAGACATCATGCAGCGTGCTCGGAGTATCTCAACCGCAACCAAAATATTATATCCACACAACTTATTTCCAGCCTCATTCATTGGTCCTCACCTGATGCCATGGAAGTCCCTCTTGCTGCTCTGCTGGGCTGCCCCAGGATGTTGGTATGTCCCACTTAACCACGACTGCTTTCATTCTAACAACCCACTACATTCATAGGTACTGGCCACCCTGGGGCTGATGCAACTCTCTTGCTGCTCAAAGACCGCTTCTGGTGGCCCAACATGGCAGCAGATGTCAGAAGGTTTGTCCGTGGATGCATAGAGTGTGCTATATCCAAAGTCCCGTCATCTCCCTACCGGTAAGTCCATCCACTTCCCATTCCCAACCGCCTTGGTCATACCTGGATATGGATCTGCCTCCATCTGCGGTAACACCTGTATCCCAGCAGCGAGGTGGTAAGCTTGAATACCTATCGACTGGGAAGGATCGCCGGAGGAACAATCCTGGGTCCGAAACGATATTCTTGATCCCACACTCCTGGAGAAATTACACATTGCCCATCAGGATCGTCCAGCCCTCGGGGCAGAGGGAGACCACCCTGGCAAAAGCAGGCCCTGGAGGAGGGGTACTGTCACAAGTCGGTCAAGGCTCACCAATCAGCCAATCCCAAGCACTCCTAACCAGAATTCTAAACAAAGCGGCACCTATGCACAATTATCCACGTCCACATAAAACAACACCTCAGTCACTCAGTTGTCCGATCTCGTGAGCTGGGGCGTTAGCTATTATCAACATTTACAGGAGTTAGTCTGGATTTTATGGCATCGTAATCCAGAATGCCATTGTTCTTCTCCCATCATCCCATAAAATCCCAGGCCAAATAACCTAGGTCATGTGGTAATTTAATTGCTGTCCAAATCCACATCTCTGAGATCTTTTCTTTTCTTTTTTTTTATTAACTGTTTAAATCCATTTTCACCAGTTTAACACCATATACTAACTGTTGAACTTTGATGCTATTACTGAAAAAAAAAGTTTACAAGTATAATATTTCATAACTGCTCCATCACAGTGATTGGGTCTGTTAATAACAAAAGACCAGAAAAGCACATAAACATTTGAAATGGAACATTATTATGGCAGTAACAGGTATGCAATAACATTTTCAAATATGTATAGGCCTACAATTACATACTTAAAAATGCAAACCAAGATGCTTTGTTTGCCCTGTGTAAATTAGAGGTTGCATTTAGTTATTCATGCTAATCTCCACATTTTTAATGACACCCATCATTTTGAGAGATAGAATAAAATAAAATAAACATTTCAGCTATAATTGGGTCTATTTTCCTCTTTTTAAACTACAGATTTAAATAAATAATAAATAGTTATATTATTGCATTTAAATGTATTATTCCAAGAATATGACATTTTATTTACAGCAGACAACCATGTCAGCAATGCGTCCAGTTTCATTTTACAGGTCCAATATTACAATAAAATAATCAAGTATAATTATGACTTCTATCCTTTTTTAAACAATTACAATTACAAAACAAATCAGTGAATTAAATGCATGTACAATACACAGGAAAATTTTGCACAAAGGTAGAGGAATCAGTAAAGCTGCTGTAGTTTGAAGCAGCTCCTTTTAAACTAGGCCTTAGTCCTTCAAGATATCTTCTCAAAAGTCTCCAGAAATGTTTGCAATGTTTTCCTGCATTTGAAATGCATAAAGAGTCTGGTTTAGTTTTTTTTTATTTTTTATAAGTAATATAAAACAGGGAGTTAAGGGAAGTTATGGCCTAGTGGTTGAGAGAGTTTGACTTCTAACCCTAGGGTAGTGCGTTCAAGTCTGGCCAGCAACACCATGCTGAGGTGCCTTTGAGCAATGCACTGAACCCCAACTGCTTCCGGGTGCCAGCATAAATGGGTGCCCACTCTCTTGGTGTATGTTCACTGCTGTTTGTGTGCACTTTGGATGGGTTACATGCAGAACCAAATTCTGAGTATGGGTCAAGGTTCAAGACTCAGGTCTCATCTATTATGTTTGTGCTGTACTACTGTGTTTGGATTGCCTGTGTTGGATTAAAAGATTATTTCCTCAAATTTACTATATTGAATATCCTGTAATATACTGTATGTCCACATTAATATCGTTGACTTAATCAAAAATATTCATTGTCAGACTGTGATTTTCAAAGTGTTCCAGTTAATGTATATCAATAATATCACTGAATTGGGAGAGCAGAACACAGATGTGCTGTGTATTTTGTATTTTATCACATAGTTATAGCACAGTATAAAGTAGCTTTTGTCATAGATATTCTTCTTATACCATGTCACGAGTAAAATACCAAGTGTTTTGTTATTCTTCTTACTTAAATTTTAGGAGATTTTAGTCAAACTGAAAGATAAGGATTATTAAATTATTTGTCTTTTGAGTGGAACTTCAGTCTAAAATTGCTGGGTTCATCCTGTTGGGTCATTTTATTGGGTGTTTTTAATATTTTTTACTCAGGTGCCGAGTAGGTTTTCAGCTCTCTAAAAATACTGGGCTCATCTTGTTGGAGTCATTTTACTGAGTTATTATTTTTTTATATAAATGTTTGTATCCAGGACAGGTGCTGTGTAGTTTTTCTGTAACTCAGCTGCTGGGTTATTTTCTTCTACTCAAACCGCTGTGTGTGCTTCACAGTGGAAAGGTGAAGTAAATTATGACTGGAATTTTCCTTTTGTGTGGTTTGGTTTCATTTTAACTGAGTTTTACACAACCCAAACAAGCCAAAAACAACTTGTTCATGATAGCAGAATAATCCTTGTTCATTCTGACTGGGACTGAAGGAAAATATGCATAGTAAATAGCATATTTTCTCTGATTAAGTAAGTGAGCTGAGGCATCACCTGTAGTATTCAGTTTATCCTGGTTCATCTCTGCTGCTGGTCAATCCTAGTTCTCCTACTGTTATGGAGCCAACAGAACAGGAAGCGTCGGATCCAAATGCAATGCTTTATTAGACCACATGGTAATACAAGCTAAGATCAGACACTGGAAACGAACAGAGGATACAAGGCGAAGAGTGATGCATAGGAAGGCGTGCATCTCCAATCTGTGAACAATATCCAATTGGGTAGTCAAATGAGGCCATCCATTGGTGATGATCAATCAAGGGGCAGACAATCTCTATGGGGTCAAAACTAGAGTGGTAAAACTAAGACAGGCAGAATGTCGAGGACACTGAGGATGAAACTAGAATGATTAAACCTAAAGCTTAGACAAGAGATAACCAGAATGAGTAGAACTAAGACTAGGAACTAAGAACTAAGTCAGGATCTAGAATGATAGAACTAAAGCTAAAAACAGAATGAAACTAAGAAAGGTAAATGGCTCTGCAAAGTAGCTGGCAGCTCTCAACAGCTAAAGCTAACAACACTGCCCAGAAGAGCAAGAGAGAGCCTTTTGTAGAGCATGTTTATTGGCCTCAGATGTGCATGTAATCAGCAAGATGCATTGTGGGAACTGTAGTCCAGTGCAATCTGTAACAGTCTGTTTGATGCAAAAGTCAATGCAAAGCACAGGCAAACTCTGGTGGCTATCAACAGAAGACTTCAAACCAGGTTTGTTACACCTACACAGTGATTCTCCATAAAGACAAGATAATCCATGTTTTCTCGAGCTCACAGCTGAAGTTAAGGTATGAACATGAAGTGAAACTTCTGATGTACACGAGTCTCGACTGAACCAGCTTGACTGGTTATATTTCAATATTGCAAATGCACTCTGGTAATGGAAAGATTTGTGTAAAATAGATAATTTTGTGCTTGTGGTTGTGTGACATGGGATTCAATCTTTTTGTCTTGGTCTTGAAGTTATTGTCTGTGTCTTTAGGTTATGTATGGTAAATATTGGTTATGAAAAGATTTTTTTAAATGTTTCTGTACTGTAGCTCAGGAGACACTGTGTTGTTGGAGAAAGAAAAGTGTATAATAATCCTGTTCAAAGGCAAAAATATTCATAACATCACATCACTGTGGATAATAGTTCAGGTCATAGCACTAGGTTTAAATGTTCATGTATAATTTTAATTTACAATTGAATCACATCATCCACATATCAGCTGAATGTGATATCAGATATTGTGACATATTTATTTACTTTATATTTCACTGGGATATTTAGGGACTGTTGTCCTCTTTCCAGATCTGACATCATAAAACAGCATGGCAACAGTAGCCAGCCCACCAGAGCAGAGATGACCAATCGGATCACATCTTCAGTAAAACCACAGGAGTGACTGGAATCTGTGGAAACAAAAAGGTTACTGGCTCTGCATGAAGAGATTGAAACACAAAATAGTATAAATGGCTTCCTAGTTTAGGACCTCAAACAAATAACAGTCACTCACAATAAGCCACATCATTAGAACACCTGCCTAATATCGGTGAAGGTGATCCTCCCACTTACGAAAAATAAGTTTATTCAAGTGTAGCTATTAGTATACTTCTTTTAAATAAAAATAGTAAAAGTATGCTTTTAGGTAACTTTAATGTACTTCTTGAAATAGGCTTTATGCAATTCTCGAAATATACAAAAGTCTAAATATATTTGAGCTATACTCCTAGAATCTCTGTTGTCATTATTATACAGTAGAGGCTAGTACACATCTTATGCACAGAATTTCCACAAACAAGTGAAGAAGAAAAATAAACACCACATACTAGCACATGTATACGATCATCTGACATGAAAGAGCATCAAACTGTAACCTTATTGAATATAATGTTGACGATGAAGATGATAATTATAATAATTACAGTCAAGCGTTGGGGTGTTGATCGACTCCATCTATGCTTTGATTATCATTCTGTATACAATTCATATGTTTTTTCCCCAGCTTTTTCAAAAGTTATTTCTTCTTTTTTTTTATGAAACTTACCCACATTAAAATGTTTTTAAAAAGAATGCATGAAGCTAGAATAAAATGTTTTGTTTACAAGCAGATACCCTGTTCTTTCTTCAGATGTTTTGTATGTTCAGATATTCATGTAACAAAATATAAGCAAATTAAAACCTAAATAGGGACATAGTAGTATACTAAAGTGTAATGTAAAGTTACGCTTTAAGAAAACCTCTGAGTATACTTCTAGTATAAAACTACTAAAGTAGTATTTCACTGAGACTATATTTCAAAGTGTTCAAAGTATTTAATTAGTTAACTGTCGGTAAACCTATGAGGTGTACTTTTAGTATAATTTCTGTACAAACCTACAAACATAGAGGTAAACTAGTTGTGCACTCAAAGTTTGCCTACTGTTATACTTAAAGTATAGTCTAAAAGTATAACTTTTAATATATTAGAAAGTGGGCCAATTTAGTCCAAGGAGTATTTAAATAGTACACTTACAAGTATACTACTAGAAGACTGATATTTGTATACTTGATACATAAAGTAAAGTTCAAGTATACTACTTTTGGTAAGGTCGGGTCTCCCAAACAGCTTCGATGTGTTGAGATATGTACTGTAGTGTCTGGCACATTAGCAGCACATCATCAGTCCTGTCCTCTACAGATCAGATCCATTACACAGATGCTTAGTCAGAAACTTTGAACCTTTGAAACCATGTTGCTCAAACTGTTCTTAAACAACTTTTCAGTGTGTCAGGATGATCCTGCTGAAAGAGGCCAATGCCATCAGGAAACACCACTGCCAGAAGGGAGCATATTAATAACAATCATATAACAAGCTTTAGGTAGGTTAATGTGTCAAAGTAACATCCACGGGATCTCAGGATTCAAGGTTTCCCAGCAAAACATTTTCCAGAGCATAACACTGCCTCCACTGATCTTCTGTCTTCACACAGAGCATCTGCTGCCATGTCTTTCACTGATAAATAAATCACATGCACCTACATGCACCATCCATCTGATTTAAAGAAAATTTGATTCATGAGGTAACTTTTATTCCATTGCTTCATGGTCCATTTCTGACACTCACATGCCCATTGTATCCACTCTTCAGCAGTAAACAGAGATCATCATGAGACTCTGACCGGTCCTGAGCATTAGCCCCAAACACAGCAAATTGTGATGACAGTGAGTTCTGACACCTTTATATCATGAGGCATTAGGTGTTTCAGCAGTTTGAGCTCCAGTAGCTCTTCTGTATGATTGGATCAGAAGGGGTTAGTCTTCAGTCACCACGTGCATCTATGAGCTTTTGGCCAGTGACCCTGATGCTGATCACCAGCTTATCGCTCTTACTGGGAACACTTGAGATGCTCTAAACCCAGTCAGCTAGCATCACTGTTTGGCCCTTGTCAGTCATTAAGATATATTCAAATTTATCCTGCTTCCAACACATGAAATTCAAGAACATCCTAATATATCTCACCCCTTGACCGTGTGCTGTATTGATGTAATCAGTCTGCTTCACTTCACCTGTCAGTGGTTTTAAAGTTGTCCTGATCAATGTATTGATTTAATTATTATCAAGTAAGTTTTCACAGGGTCAGCTGTCAATCTAAATCTCCCTAACTGAAATGTCACTATCATTATTGTTTTGTAATGTTTATTCAATTAATACTGGACGCGTGTGTGTGTGTGTGTGTGTGTGTGTGTGTGTGTGTGTGTGTGTGTGTGTGTGTGTGTGTGTGTGTGTGTGTGTGTTTGTGTGTAGCGGTGTGTGTGTGTGTCTGTAATGATTAAATAACAAAAGCATCTAAGAGCTTTTGTAAAGGTCTTTCTTTTAAATTTTGATTTGTAGACTGTAGCCAAAGACTATCCCACTTATTGCAATTAACTCACTGTACGTTTCTAATGGATTTTAAGGATATTACAATGGTATATTTTAATGTTGTTTTACTTTGTCCTTTCATCTCCTGCTACAAACCAACATTTCAATTACAGTCAGTTTGCAATCCATCCCTGCTTCCACCTGGCAGAGTTCCATCTAATGATTTTAACATGCAATGTCTGTGTTACACCAAGACTGCGGCAGCAGTAAAACGTGTAGTTACCATTCTGGGTGTCTACCTACAGTATGACTAATATACAGAGAAGATTTACGATTTTTTCCATGTCTTAATACTTTTACCCAGAGGGTCATTGTGTTCACATACACTACAAACCAACCTTGGAGTCTCAAGTTCTTTTTGCTGTATGTGATTGTTACTTGAGATTCTTGAGATAGTAAACTAAATGTATGTAGTGTTAACACAGTGTACAATCCATTGGTCAATGATCTACAGCTCTAATATTTGTGTAACTACAATATTAACATACCTTACTAATGGTTATGTCTTAAGGAGAAAAGAATTGAAAGTTTACACTTTATACTTAGATTCACCGGACAGTTTCACTGATACTTACACAGCAGGTACCAGCTGCGAAGTTAGGCTTTACCTGATTCTAGATCCAACATGTTGACACGCATTTACATGATCAGTTCTTGAGGAATTGCATGTAAACGTATTAACAGTAGTAGACTCAATGCTTAATCTCTGCAGAACAATACAATCTCTCCCACTTACAATTCCTAAACTACCATTGCACCCTGATCCTCACTTTGACCCTAAACTAACCCATCTATGTCGTTCGCATTGACATGATTCTACTTATATCACATCTCTACATTCACCTGGATCATAGTCACACTTAAATCTACCATCATCATCCTGGATCAGTAGAATTCCTGTAAATGAGTGCATTCTACCCTGATCCTACCTCTTCACCTACATACCCTACCCCTGGATCCATCTCACCTTTAAATCTACCCATTTCTCACCTGTCCTGATCCATTCTACCACTTAAACTTCCTACCCATCTCCACCTTTCGATCCTACTTCTATCCCGCTTACCTCGACCCTATCTTTCATCTCTGATCTCTTCTACCCTTTATAATCATACATCTCTCCTGCATCCCTATCCTTGATAACTCCTACTCTCACTCTGATCTCATTTCACTCTTCCTAAATCCTATCATTCATCTACCTCTGGATCCTCATTTCACCCTTAAATCTACCCATGTCACACTTTGATCTATCTTTACCTTTAAATCCTACCTCATCTTCCACCTTCTGGACTACTACTTCTAATAACTTTCCTACCTGATCAATGATTCCAATTACCTTATAATATTGTTGTTATAAATGTAGTTAAATATGTCCTGTTACATTATTGCCACCTTGGAATTGTAAGGTTCTATCTGCATCTCAGTAGTTTTGAGATTTTGAGCTTTAAAGTTTTTGCATTCCATTTGACTGTATTGATACAACTTTGTTGTTTATTTAAATAAAAAGTCCCAAAGTGTACATAACAATACAAAATCTACCACATAATTTAAATAAGTTGTCACTGAATAAGAATATGTGAATAACTCATTTTTGACAAAATGTCAGATAGAACCTTATAATTCCAAGGGGTGATTTGTACTTACACAAACCATCCTGAGGGTTGTTACATATGTGTAGTTACAGAAATATTATGACTGTAGATATTATGTACCAATGTACTTACACTGTGGTTACATACTACATACACATTTAGTTACTATGTAAGTAACACGGTATTAGGACATTTAATATAAGTGGGACCAAGCATTTTTTTTCTATGAATAAAAGGAATCTGCCCCATGTGCTCTTTTCATTCATGCATACCAGAATAAAACGAACCAATACACACATATAGATAAAGACACAGGCACATCCAACTGCAACAGAGACACCTAAGCCCCTTTCACACTGCTATTCCGCAAATACACGGGTAAAGTGTTCCGCAATTGTTCCTGGGTTGCTTAGATTTTGCACTTTCACACTACCAGTGATGACCCGAATATGTGCGGTTCACTGATCTCTGCTTCATTACAGTTTGCACATATTTTTCTTTGCGAACGTTGATCTTGTTGATCTTGTTTTGATCTTCAAAACAGCCGGTAAAAGAGTCGCAATAACGCGGGCCATCACTCGACACGGCATTAGATCTGGCTTTGTTCACTAGCGCCTATCCCGGCTGAACCCGCAATGTTACAGGTCCCCACCCAGGTTCAATGCCGGAATCAATCCCGGAATGGTTGCTTTCACACAGAAGGCGACTCGGCAAGTTTCGCAATATGCCGGGTCCAACGTGCAGGTGAAAGGGGCTCTAGTGACAATATCCCTAAGACACCAAACCTACAGTTTATACTACGGGCTGTTGAATGCTTGAATCTGATTGGCTGATGAATGTCCTGAAGGTGCAATTATTTTCTGGGAAACGACGCGTAGATCCAGGCAGCTCTCCTGACCGCATACAGTTCCATATCACTTAGCATAGTTAACTGTAATAACGGTCACGAGATTACAAAAGGTGTTGTCAGCGCCACCTGACGATTTTATCAGTTAGTCTATATGGTGTAGCAACTTAAATGCTACACATGACGCTTTCACCTATGCAGGTAATAACATCACTGTTAAAAGACGCTGCAACAGAAGAGTGTTTAGAGACACAGACGTGTTAGCCTAATACACACAAGTCTCTCTTCTCTTCTCTCTCCTCTGTGTCGCTCTTGGTTCTCTCTTCTAATAACTCAATTAATAATTGCATCAGAATGCTATCAACGCTTCAAGCCTCCATTACCAGCTTTAAAATTTTAATTATGTTTTTGGTACTAGCAAAGAGGCATTTGATGAAACGCTGAAGAAATAGTCCTGCTCAAAATACTGATTTAAGTACAAAAACCGGATGAATCCCTTTAAATAAATCATCAGATCGATGTCTTGAGGTGTGGTAACCATAGTATTCCGCTCAGTCTCTATACAGCATCACCACCTTGGGTGTGCATAATTTTCTAATAATTCAACGGCCTGTCATCAATTATTTCTTACATATATTGAACATAATATTCAAACGAGCCCAAACACAAAATAAAAACAACCATCTAGATCTAGACTCAATCCTCACAGAGTGGCATTACATGCTGTTTGCTGTACATAATGGACCAAGTTGAACATATTTTTTAGACAGGTTGTGAACCATGTTTTATTTTCAGACAGTTTAATATAATATAAGATGACTATAAGGCATCAAGTTTCATATCAAAATGTTAATCTCTTAATTTATTAAATAATGTGGCTATTAACATCTTTCAACAAGACTCTTAACACACTTATTAAAGAAAAAAGTGACACCAAACTGTCAGCCCACTCTATGCAGATGAGTCAGCTTTAAACCAATGAAACTTCTTCCTCCAAAATCACACATGTTTCATTGGTCAAGACAAACTCATGAGGTGTGACTTTGCTGTAAGTTAAAAGCCATTAGTTACTGTTTGTGGGGAGAAGACTGAAGACCTCCAGTCCAACCGCGATCATGCAGTATCGTACATCTGACTAACTAAAACACAGCTTTAGCAGAAGTTGTGGTCTTTGTTACAAAAGCACTGATGGTTTGTGTTCAGGTTAAACTGACCTCTACTCTTCTCAAAGCTGTATTCTCCTGGTTTCTATAACAGTTTCATACTTTCACTTTTATTTCCCTTGTTCCATGTATCTGTGTGTGTGTGTTAGACTAGTTATGTGTCAGTGTTTTAGTCAATAAATCTTTTCTGCACATATCAAGATCACTGATATGAGCTGATCTTTCAAATTTTTCTTTTGGCCATGAAAATAACATTTCTAAGTGTTATAAAATTACACTTAATATTGAGTGGATGACCAGATTAGTTGATTGCTACATTGTACATTTCCCTTTGAGCTAATATGCAGTTAATTTAGCTAATTTGACACACACCTCTAGAGGTGTGAGGTTTGTTAAACTCTGTACTGGTCAAACAGTAAATGACAGACAGAGTCAAATTCAGAAGATGAAACAAACATCATTATTTAGTAATAATATGAATACAATCAAAACATTAGAAGTTCATATATTTAATATGTAATAAATTTAAGACTTAGGTCTCTGCAGAGCAAAAGTGGAGCTATCACCTTGTGGGTGTTTTCAAACTGCTGGGTGATTCTAAATCATGAAATCAAAATGATCCCCTTACCCAACCCTCACTCCTAAAGCTAACATCACTATGATGTCAGCCAATCAGGTATCATGGTGTAAAAACTGATCTGGTAACTCCCATTACTTCTCCCTGCAGAGACCTATACTTGTTAAATTTAAGAAAACAGTAGTGAATAATCAACAGAAATACACACCATGCAGCATCATCTGAATAGTATATTATTGCAAACAATAGCTGGTTTATTTTCTTATATTACTCACCAGATATCAGACACTCGCTGACCTGTGACCTGCTCTCAATGACAGGCAACGGACAGGGCCTTTAAAATAACAGGGAAATAAATCCCCAAAAATGCTTCTTATATATATATATATATATATATATATATATATATATATATATATATATATATGTATATATAATTATTATTTTTATTTATTTTTGTTATGCAAGAGGAAAGCGTGAAACTGAGAGTGTGACTCACCATAAACCATAACACTGAATCTTTTAAATGTGGTGATTGAGTTCATAATCTGGTCAATCTGTGACAGTCATGAAGTTTGCTTTAATAGAAACAGCAAAGACAAATATAAGACAAGCTGAACTCTGAAAATGAACAGAATCAAAGATAACCGATTACTGATGAGCATTTTCCTTCAGTGCAATAAAACATTTAATGTCCACCGAGGTTCAAAGCACAACCTTTTGATCACATGTCCATGAGGTCTGAGTTTTTATGTGAAGTGTCCTTCATCTACACATAAACAGCAGCAGTTGTGTTTCTGCCCACAAACCACATCCCTTTACACACTTATGATCTAAATAAAGAGAGACTGAGCTGCCGCTTCTGTACATCTTCTGACCAGCTTTCACAGCATATTATACACATAGGCAAATACTTTATACACATTAATCATTGTAGTATAAAGCAGGAGGAAGTACGCTTGTAAGACTCGCTCCTGGGTCTGAACTCTGATTGTTAGAAACTGATGGTGTGTCTGATAACCTCCTAAATGTTCTGATTGTGACTGCCTTTCTGCTGCCATCTACTGGTCAAGTCATGATAATGCATTTGTTTAATGTTTATAATTACTACAATAGTTTCTTGCTAGAATTATAATTGAAAACGTTGTCAAACAAAAACATTTTAGGACATCACTTTACATTTCATCTCAAATGTCACAGAATCTGAAAGCACAGGATTGCAAATGACACAACTATGCTGCCTTCAAAAATCGGAAGGGTATAACTGCAGCCTGAGATCTCAGTACAAACTTTTCCCTTCTTTTCAGAGAGTGCAGAATTTGATTGTGTGTGAAGTTTCAATCAGTTTGACAAAAAGAATTAAAGCTAATGGGACAAAGTCAGCTATAAATGACGGAATCCTAAAAACAAGGTCAAGGTCAGATGTGAAAACAAATTTTGGAAAATTATTTTACTCCTATATATATGTAAAATATAAAGAAAATTATTTATTCAAGCTGTGAATTCCCAATTAGACCTAAATTAATATATAATACACATATTTAATAAATGTGGACATTTCTATTATATTTATTTGGTACAATATGTCATTATAGACCTATGACAGGTAACCCACTATATTGAATTTTTTGACAGGAATGAAAACAAGGCTGTACTGGGATAGAAGTAAACTTGTGTTCATCCCTCTCTCTCTCTCCCTCTCTCTCTCTTGTGTGTGTTTCTTTAGTAGCTGCTAGCCTTTCTTTGTCCAGGGTTGATGACTTCCTCTTTAGTTGGTGGTGTTTCTTCATTGTGGGCTTTTGTGTGCACTGGGGTCTTAATTTTAGTATGCAAGTGTTATGTAGACTGATATTCCCTGTATGACTCCATGACATATTGAATAAGCTTGAATGACTGTAAGCTTTTCTGAGTTGATGTTTCTATTGATTTTATGCTACTTTAATAAGATGTTTGATACCTGTGTCTCCTCGCTTTGCTTTGCCACTGAACAGGGGACCTCTGCAAAGTTTGAGCTTCTTTGGGTGAAAGCCCCAAGGTGGCGTAGTCAGGGTTTATTATTATTATTAAAAATAAATAAAAAAACCTAGTCTGCCCACACTAAGAAATTACTTAAGTACTTTTGTCAGCTGACTCATATTCTTCATATATTTTGTGTGATAGTTGGTTTACAGTATTGACAGAAATCAAACTTTTTCATTTAGGGTGATATTTTCTCCTTCATTCATCATTGAATCTGATGAACCCTCAAGACATGTTCCTGTCAGATTTTTCCAAACTGATTGTCATATCGACAGTGCCAGCTCAACAGTTATTACAATAAGATCATAGATGGTACATTTACATTTTATTCATGTAGTAGATGTTTAAATGTGGTCTTTGAAGGTCAGCTGGTCATAAAAGATTAAGCTAAGATTTCTGTCTGATCTTGGTTGGATGATTATTGATGATTTTAGCTGGATGGTGAAGTTGTGTTGTATTGTTGAGAGGCTGAAGAGACGACGCTTTATCTTAACTAGACTGAGTTTTAATGCTGAAATGTCCATCAGGCAGTCAGAGATTTGTGTAGCTGTTGTGTGATCAACTGCTTGATGTTAAAAGTAGAGCTGTGTATCATTAGCATAACACATAGCCTATCACACACCGCTATCATAAAGCAGTTCAGTCCTAATATAAGTCTAAGTATAACAATGCTATTTAGCCTCTTGTTTGTTTCACAAATTATAAGCATATAAATCCACAATGTAATTTATAAACGTGTACATTCATCATTTCTCAATGTAAGTCTTCTGACTTGTATCACTGATTTGTAGCAGATCCATTGTAGGTTTTCTTATTTTTAACTGTTCTTGTTTCATTTTTGTAAATAAAGAAAGAGTGCCTTTTAAAATATTCTGGAACAGATGCTTTCTTAAACATTGTTTCAGTGTCAAGTACAAACAAATGAACCATGATCTCTTACTGCAATCAGGTTTGACATGTCAATTAAGTATTTTGTACCTTTGGAACAAAATGCTACTGTAATCTACAGTAAAGTAACTAGTATGTATGTATGTTAGTATGTAACTTTTGTTTTGTTTTATTCATGCTGATACCTAGTGTTCACATGGTTTTGTGGCATTTATGGTTTGTGAACGCTACAAGAACAGGAACATGGTGTTAAATACTGAATATAGCTGTGAAACAAGAATAGTGTTATTAGTTCTGAGAAATATTTTAGGAAATGTCATGTTGATGACAGTGTATTTTAGTGATTCAGAAACTGAGAAAACTGTAATAAGAATAGAGTAGTACAAAACATCTCAAGTAATTAAAATTTGTATGACGCTTAGTTGTACTAACATTTCTTATTCTGTAAGAAGCACTAATAAAACAATATCTGAGAACCACTGATCTTTCTTCACACTGCATGTGGTTTATTTGGCATCAGGCCACTTTTAAAATAAGTTATTAGTAATGCGTCTAAGTTAATGCAAGCTGTTTATTCTTTTCTCCTGAACTTCCTCTTTACTTCATTCTCTCAGTTAAACATTGATGCATGTCTGATGTCGGCTATATCTTTCTAAAACATATTTATAAGAAAAATCAAAAATGGTTGCTTTCTTGAGATTTGCTACAGTTTTAAAGACTGAGTGTCACTACTCAGTCAACAGTGTGAAACATACAGTGACCAGTTGAACACCGATTTCTTCCTTTTCAAATTAAGAAGGTGGATTCATTAAGATAAACTGGAATTATAATCATTGTGTGTCAATTTACAGGTACAAATATATCTGTCAGGACCGGGAACCAGAACTCAAATGCAGACCAGAGTGTAGTTCAATTGAAGGTAAATTTATTAACACCAGGTTTTAACAGAGATGTATGCCGAGCGGATATGTTCTCTAGAGATGACGGTTGGTGATCCAGTTTCAGTAATCTGTGTCCTGAGGTTCTGGTGGAGATTTGATTTCAAGGTTCAGGCTGGAACACTGCGATCAAAAAAAGGAAAACTTAGTTAGCTCTCAATTTCCCAAACAAATGACAAAACACAGATAACTCAAAATATTGGTCGGCTAACGTGTACTTCACTGAATGGTACAACGATCCGGCGGGACTGGAAAGTTGGTCTGGCTTTTATAA
This sequence comes from allo-octoploid hybrid of Carassius auratus x Cyprinus carpio, assembly GCA_024542945.1. NCBI lineage: Eukaryota > Metazoa > Chordata > Actinopteri > Cypriniformes > allo-octoploid hybrid of Carassius auratus x Cyprinus carpio. The sequence continues at coordinate 24,873,432 of CM045073.1, read as the reverse complement.
GAGAGTAGATTGCTTGAAATGGAACAGGTGTGCTTGACTGAGGTGATGAACTGCAGGTGAGAAGACAGGATCACTGGAGAACAGCCACCAGCAATCTCAAATCAGCCAGAGCCAGGATCATGACCAAGGGTTCGTGACAGTACCCCTCCCCGACGAAGCCTCAGGCGGTCCTCCAGGCTTCTAGGGTGAGAGCGAGGGAATGCCCGATGAGAGCAGCATCCAGAACCTGCTGCCGGGAACCCAGCTCCTCTCCTCTGGTCCATAGCCCTCCCAGTCGATGAGATATGCACGCGCTCCCGGCGACGGAGTCCAAAATCCGGTGAACGTGAACGCCGGATGGCCATCAATCAGCGGGGGGTGGAGGGCCGGGAGAGGAGGGAGTAGGACTGATAACCACAGGCTTAAGCAGAGATACATGGAAAGCAGGGTGGACCTTGAGAGTGGGAGGCAGTCGAGGCGACGGTCACGGGGGTGATGATCTTCGATACTCAAGGGACCAATGTATTTAGGTGATAATTTCTTAGAGTCTGTCTTTAACGGGAGATTCCGGTGGAGAGCCATACCTTGTCCCCACGGAATAGGAGGGTGCAGGAGTCCGACGACGGTTGGCGTGGCCATATTGGGCAGAGGTCCTCAGAAGGGTGCCCGGCTCGTGCCAGGTGCATGACATCTGCAATGTATGCTTGGATGGAGGAAACAGCCAACTCTTTCTCCTGAGAGGGAAACAACGGGGTTGAAAACCAGACACATTGAAAAGGTGACAGACCTGTGGCAGATGTGGGAAGCGTGTTGTGGGCATACTCCACCCAAGGAAGCTGAGATGTCCAGGACGTGGGGTTGGAGGAAGCCAAACAACGCAGGGTGGTCTCCAGTTTCTGGTTGGCTCTCTGCTTGGCAGTTAGCTTGAGGATGGAACCCAGAGGTCAGGCTTATGGTGGCCCCTATGGCTCGGCAGAATGACTTCCAAACGGCTGAGGTGAATTGTGAACCTCTGTCCCAAACGATGTCCAAAGGCAGGCCGTGGACCGTGAACACCACAGAGACTAAGAGTTCAGCAGTCTCCTTAGCTGTGGGCAGTTTGGGCAGAGGCAGAACGTGCAAACTTGCTAAAACGATCCACCACAGTGAGAACCACAGTCATACCCTTCGAGGGAGGTAGCCCAGATACAAAATCCAGTGATAAGTGAGACCACGGACGACGAGGTATGGGAAGCGCTGCAGGTACCCTGGGGGTGGTTGGAACCCTTGTTCTGTGCACAGACGGGACAGGCAGAAACAAAGGTCTGGACATCGCTTCTCATCTCTGGCCACCAGAACCGCCTGCATGAAGGCCAAAGATGCGCTACACTCCAGGATGGCATGAGAGTCTGGAGGAGTGACCCCACTGTAATACAGATGGACGGACAGAGAGAGGCACAAACAGACGCACCGGGGCCATTACCTGGGTCAGGCTGGTGCTGCAGGGCCGTCTCACCACTCCTTCAATCTCCCAAATGGCTGCCCCAATGACACAGGTTCTTGGTATTATGGTGTCGGGTTCTGCAATAGTCTCCTCCTTCTCGAACAGCCGAGACAAAGGCCAGGCTTCACATTTCTGGATCCGGCCTGTAGGTAAGGGCAAAATTGAGCGACCAAAGAAAGAGACCACCTGGCTTGACGAGGATTCAGGCGTTCCGAGCGGATGTACTCCAGGTTTTTATGGTCGGTCCAAACCACTGAACGGTTGATCATCGCCTCTAGCCAATGTCTCCACTCTCGAGAGCCAACTTCACAGCCAGCAGTTCCCGGTTCCCTACATCATAGTTTCTTTCCGTGGGGATAAACGATGGGATAGAAAGGCACAAGGGTGAAGTTTGTTATCCTCAGGTGACCGCTGGGACAGGACTGCCCCCACTCCCACATCCGAGCGCCCACCTCCAAACAAACTGCGGGACGAGTCAGGGTTTATGAGAATGGGAGCAGATGTAAACCTCTTCTTGAGATCCAAAAGGCTCCTTCTGCCTCAGAGGACCAATGAAACGGTTTAGCTGGGAGGTTAGTGCAGTTAAGGGTGCAGCAGGGCTGTAATTTCTAATGAAACGCCTATAAAAATTAGCAAACCCCAAAAATCTCTGTAGCTGTTTCCTTGTTTCTGGTCGGGGCCAATCTAAGACTGCTCTCACCTTCTCCGGATCCATCCTCACCTGACCTCTGGCAATGATGTGACCAGAAAGGTGATGGTGGAGGCGTGAAACTTGCACTCTCTGCTTTGACAAATAGACGGTTCTCCAGTAGTCGATGGAGGACCTGTCTAACATGCTGGACATGTTCCGCTTGATTCTGGGAAAAGATGAGGATATCATCCAGATAAACATACACAAATCTGCAAGCATATCTCTAAGCACATCATTGATTAGACACTGAAAGACGGCAGGTGAGTTAGACAGGCCAAAAGGCATAACCAAGTACTCAAAGTGTCCCAGAGGGGTGTTGAAGGTCGCTTCCATTCATCTCCTTATAATTCGGACCAGGTGGTAGGCATTGGAGATCTAGTTTGAAAATACTGTGGCTCCCTGGAGAAATTCAAAGGCTGAGTTCATGAGTGGTAGTGGATATTTGTTCTTTACAGTGATATCATTCAAACCTCTGAAGTCGATACACGCGGAGGGTCCCATCCTTCTACCCACAAGAAGAAAACCCGCTCCAAGAGGTGATGATGAAGGCGATAATCCCAGCTGCCAGGGAATTGTAATGTACTCCTCCATTGCCACCCGCCTGGTCTGGAGATGTTATACAGACGGCTCGGGAAACGTAGATCCGGCAACAGGTCAATGGCGCAGTCATAGGGTCGGCTGGGAAGTGAGAGAGCCTGTTGTTTACAGAACACCTCCGATATCCGTGGTACTCGTGGGGATTAAGGACAGGTCTGGCCGGTCTGGTTTGGGTTTCTGCGGTTACAGAAGAAGGCAGAGCAGACCGCAAACAACTAGCAAGACAGGCTGAGCTCCAGTTATGAACTTTAGCAGATATCCAGTCAATATGAGGATTATGTCTGGTTAACCAGGAGTGCCCCAAAACTAACGGTATAAATGGTGAGTCAATAACAAAAAGGAGATTTCTTCAAAATGATTACCTGACAACTGGAGCTGGACAGGGCAGGTTCGGTCGCTTACTCGAGCAAGCAGCCTCCGCAAGTGTCTCAGCCTCCAGTGGCTCCTTAAGCTCCCGTGGTTAATCCCAGCTGATTTACTAATGTGGTGTCCAAAAACTCGCCTGCTCCAGAGTCAATAAGGGCCTGGAGCTCCAGAGTCTGATTCCTCCAGAAGATAGTGGCGTAATTGGGTTCGTGGGCGGAAGACAGAGGTATGGTTGCTCGGCTCGCTAGGGATGCTCCCCTGGTTAGCATCCCTCCGGTTAACGGTCGGATGGGACAATCGCATGTAGTGGCCTGGTTGTCCACAGTGAGGCAAGCGCTTGTTCCTCTAGGCGTTCTCGCTCATCTGCACTGAGATGGTTCCCGACCCAGCTGCATAGGCTCACCCTCCGGAACTCCTCTCGCAGCACGGGCTCCAGTGGAAGTACAGGACAGAAAGAGATCTGGATCCCACCGGAGCTGGGGAGTGATCTCTTCGCGCAGGAATGACGCCACCGCAGGGTTGCTGCTCTGTGCCGCCGCTCTCTACAGCATTGCTCATACGAATTGTCAAAGCAATGAGATTATCCAGGTTCACAGGTTCAGGATGTGTCACCAGTTCATCCTTCAATCTTTCACTTAAACCATTGATAAACGCAGCCAGCAGGGGACGCCTCATTCCACCCACTCTCTACGGCCAATGTTGAACTCAATGGCATACTCCGCCAGCTCGAGTCCTTGGTGAATAGAGAACAATCTCATGGAAGTGCCATTACCTTGGACCGGATGGTCGAAAACCTTGGTCATCTCTGCAGTAAATGCAACATAAGTGGTGGTAAACTGGTCCTGTCTCCTCCAGTGAACTGAAGCCCACTCCAAAGCCGCTCCTCGCAGCAACCCGATGGAGGTAGGCAATCTTGGACTCTCTGTGGCATAGGTGAGGGGTTGGAGACAAAAACTAGACCACATTGCATGAGAAATGTCTTACACTGACCTAGGTTCCCATCGATCCTCTCCGGTGGTGAAACCCAAGGTTCCCTGGCAGGGTTAGCTGTGACTGATTCGGCCAGTTCAGGGGCTGGAGGAGGATTTCGCAGGGACTCCTGAAGGGTTCCCACACGGAGGGACAAGTCCCTGAAGTCCTCCCATAATTTCCTAAGTGCGGTACTGTGCTGATCCAGAATTGCTCCTTGAGTGGATACGTGGCTGAACTGGCTCTAGGTCTGCTGAGTCCATAATGGCCGGATCGTTCTGTCAGGACCGGAACCAGAACTCAAATGCAGACCAGAGTGTAGTTCAATTGAAGGTAAATTTATTAACACTCAGGTTTTAACAGAGATGTATGCCGAGGCGGATATGTCTCGAGAGATGACGGTTGGTGATCCAGTTTCAGTAATCTGTGTCCTGAGGTTCTGGTGAGAGATTTGATTTCAAGGTTCAGGCTGGAACACTGCGATCAAAAAAAGGAAAAACTTAGTTAGCTCTCAATTTCCCAAACAAATGACAAAACACAGATAACTCAAAATATTGGTCGGCTAACGGTACTTGTACTGAATGGTACAACGATCCGGGGACTGGAAAGTTGGTCTGGCTTTATAAGAGAGTAGATTGCTTGAAATGGAACAGGTGTGCTTGACTGAGGTGATGAACTGCAGGTGAGAAGACAGGATCACTGGAGAACAGCCCACCAGCAATCTCAAATCAGCCAGAGCCAGGATCATGACCAAGGGTTCAGTGACAATATCAGTGTCAGACTCAGCACCAACAGTGTCAGAAACCTGGCATAATATAAATATATAAATATGTGAGATTATAGTTGTGGTTTGGTTTGTTCTCACATGCACCACTGAGAGAAGAGTTACCAACTGTATATTTTATTTTCATGTAAATACATAATTATAACTTACAGCTAATACCATCATTACAATAAAGAGCCGTCAAAATATTGCTTCATTCTCGTTCATTTAACACACTAAAATACAACTTTTCATAATACCAAATAAACCCTGTTCCATTTAATACTGAATGGTCACCACAACATTTCTGTAGAAATGTAAGTCAGTGTGACATTTTTGAAAGCATGTTACAGGATTATCAACATTATCGAAAGATCTTCTGTAACACATGAGGTATATTTGTATGTCTTTAAAATGTTGTGATATCTCTAAAGATCTGAGCGCAGGTTTCAGGAAGTCTTGAATCTTTAACACAGTCTGTGTCTTTAACCGCCTGTCATCATTCAGTCAGTATGGAGCTCAGTCAACTTCCTCTTGTGCTCTGTGAGTATTATTTTATGTGTTTCAGTGGAATTGCTATTATATTATGTACTGTACATGATCAATGTCTTTTCTTGCTGCTCTCAGAGTTTCAGACCCAGCTCTAGTCCATGATATATGAGCTGAAGGATGAGTTTGAGAGAGGAAGTGTGCATTTAGTGCTGTTTGTGAAAGAGAAATGCACTCTGTTGTGTTGTAGATCAGTGTTTGTTCACTCATTCAGTTTTGTGATGTGTAATGCTGTTGAATCAGTTCTGTTGGTTTGTTTTGCAGTTATTGTCACTGTTGTTGTAATATTCACTAGTACACAGTTAGTAAGAGTTTGTCTTTATTCTTCTGTTCGTGATCAGACTGTTGTCTTGAAGATCCTGAAACAGTTCTCTGCTGTGATCAAATCTATAAAATACCAGTCAGATGTTTTCATGTTTATCTAGACACATATACAGTCCTCACACAATATCTTCATATTTGTTCATCTTTATAATTATCAGCTGAATGTTCAGATTGTAATAAGTTTTTCTCTTTGTGTTTTAGTGCTGATTTCAATCATCTACTCTGGACAAACTGAAGGTGAGTCAATTTGATTCATATATTTTCATCACTTAAGATTGATTGTACAGTAACTGTTGTAAACCAATTGAAATTACTCACATTATGTTGACTATAAATACACCCTTTTAATAAGTTACATTTTTCATGTGACAGTTCTGATGTGTGACAAGAAACATCAGTTTATCAAAAACAGCAAATAGATTTTTTATACGCTTTCCAAATTCTCAATGACTGAATATTGACAGAGCTTTGAATAAATGACTATAACAGCTATAGAGAGCAACACTTCAGACTCATCTGATTTAGCATGTGTGTTGTACAGTCAAGTTACTGTGTTCATACAGTAAAAACAGAGCATTAATTTTATTGTGAATGGTACAGAAACACCATTGTACATTGTTCATTTGTCATTGTACAGAAACACCAAAACCACAGTGACCATCAAACCTGCTCAACATGTGTTCAGAGGAGAGACAGTCACTCTGAGATGTGACATAAATGTTGAAGGAGTCACTGCTGGCAGTACAGCTGGTATAAAGACGGTTCAGACATATCTTTCAGTGAACTACAGGAATACACATTCAGTTCTGTTACTGAGTCTGATGCAGGTAAATACTCCTGTAAAGGAGCAGAGAGAGGAGGATCATACAGCTTTGACCGCAGTGATGAAGTTACACTGAGAGTATCAGGTGAGTTTGATCATCTCTTCACATACACACACAAGTTTAACATGTTATTAATGAGAGGTTTCTCTATTTCAGATGAAGCCCAGGCAGTTTTGAAGTGTTTCTCCACAGACATGGTTGACTGAAGGAGATCCAGTGACTCTGATCTGTGAGGTTAACTGGCTCCTCTACAGGCTGGACATTCAACTGGTTCACTTTCTCATCAGGTAAGATATAATGTGCTTCATGTAGCAACATCTGAATAAACTGGTTTCATAAAAAAATAATAGAGATTAAAAATATTTAATCAATCTGAATACTCTGAATATACTGGCAAAGGTAATTTATAAGACTTGTGTTAAAATATCTGCTAATTTCTTAAAGTGACTGCACTTTTTCACTTTTTTTATACAGTCATCAATCGTTATGAGCTGCTCTCAGATAGCAGCAGAGGAGCTGGAGGAAACTACACTGTCAGTTCTGCTGCTGTAAAACACACAGGAGTTTATATGTGCACAGCAGAGAGGAGAACCAGTCGTTACACACACGCTCAGCAACACACAGTTAATATGGGTCACTGGTGAGTTAAGACTGAATCACAGAATGAGTGACACTCTTGATCTTTTAGAGCTTGATGTGTCTTGAAATGTTGTCCTGTCATAATATATACAGCTACTTTTGAATGATGTGAATAGAGAAAGATGCTTATTCTGTCAGGTGTAGTTACTGCATCTACTAGCAGGGTCTAATTACACCAAACTAACCAGAAAACCTTGATTCCTGGTTAACAGCAAACATGTATAACATTTAATGTCATGAAATACAAAATAAAACTAGTGCTGCACAAACCTGTCACTTAATCAGTGAACTTGGTGTAATATAATCAAAAGGTGTAATAAAATGTGTTATCTGAACTATTTATAAAAGTGTTTTCACAATTAAATCTATTTTAAATATTTGTGTCATTGACCACACATTGATTCTAGACACTTTACTAACAACACAGGACTCTCAATGTGCACATCAACACATTTTACAGGATGAACATTATAAACACTTTACCAATCATTTGGTTTGCTGCTGATGGTATAATGACAAATATTAAAGTGCAATTTTGTTTATGAAGTTTTAAATATAAATTTTTAATGTTCTGGAACTATAACTTGAATTTTTTTTTTTCTTAACAGCTGCTTTGAAACAATTTAAGTTAAGTGTTTTATCAATAAAACGTTCCAATTTATTTGTGAATTGATCTGTGATTGTCTTCTCAGGTGTTTCTCCTCCAGTCTCTGATGGTCAGTCCCAGCAGAACTCAACACTTCACATCTGTCTCCTCCTCTGAGCTGTGAGGAACAGAGTAACCTACTGGATGGACAGTGAGAAGATACACAGACAGATGGGGGCTGGAAGATTGTTCATCATCATTGTGGGGATCACAAACAGGGATCTACTTGTACAATCAGAAACACCAGCACAGAGGACACTGGAGTGTACTGGTGTAGTCTGAATCTGGAGAGAAACATCATCCTGTTAATATCACTGTACACAGTGAGTCTGTGTTTCTGTATTTATTCATTTCATTCATTTTGGATATAAATTCTGTAGCTGGATTGTGATCTCAATTCAATCACCCACACAATCTAGTTCCCAAATGACAATTGATTGTATTGCTGTCTTGTGTTTTATGATAGTAATTTTATTTGTTGAGTGTTTTGAAAGGCACATTTAAATAACACATTATATTATTATTATTATTTATTATTTTGTTGTTGTTGTTGTCTGATACAGTCTGACTATATACTTACTCTCTCATCCAGTTGATGTCTTGCTCTGTTTCTGTAGCTGGTGTGATTCTGGAGAGTCCTGTTCATCCTTTGACTGAAGGAGAAACTCTGACTCTCACGCTGTTTAGATCAAAATACAACCTCACCAAAGCTCAGAGCTGATTTCTGTAAAGATGGGTCACTATCCAGAGTCAAACTACAGAGATGATCATCTCTACTGTCTCAAAGTCAGATGAGGGTTTCTACTCCTGCAAACTCCCGAGAGAGAGAGTCACCCAAGAGCTGGATCTCAGTCACAGGTGAGAGTCAATCAAACTGTGAGCTGGTTTATTTCTTCTTATGTTCTCGTTCAGATATGGTGCCTGATAAATTGCTTTGCTGTCTCCTTCTTCAGTGTCTCATTCAGGATCTCAGATCTCTGTCCTCCACCACTCAGTTCTGTTTTGGCAGTTTGTCCATTGTCTCGTGACAGTCGTGTGATCTTCAAATGCTGCAGGATGAGAGGTAAATACTGTCTGATTTATTAACTTATATTTAGTTACAGTAAACACTAAAATTGATCATCATTAGGTTGGTTTGAGAAAGTCAAACTACTGATATACTATTTAAACTTCTTCTAATTCTTGTTGGCGAATTTCTGAACTCCTCCTAAAATTTTCAAGTAGAACCAGAGGAACTCGCCCAGATCCTCGGATTCTTCGCTGAAGTTGTTGGACACTGGGGTTTGCCAGTTGGTGGCGGGCGATGATGATCTTCAATGGTTCAAACAGGTTCCAAGAACTGTCCACTGTAGTCCTCATGATCCGGAATTTGGCAAATTCTGTAAGGACACATGGGAAAGTTATCCCACTCTGCTCATCTTGGAGCCTACAATACACTTTTTGCAAACCACTGACCAAAGTACATCTTTTTTAGTTTTGTCTTTTACGAGTCACGCAATTCAAGACATTATCCTGATGCAAAGCTAGTATTAAAACATTACCTAGAGAGCTCCCCGGTTAGATGCGAAGCATGGTTCCCCTGAGAAGGATCTTTGAAGACACTCAAGAACCTCTGAAGGGCACTTTATGGGAACTCCTGCCAAGGACCGGGTCTGGCATACTTGAAAAGCAGCTCAATGTGAATGGCGGACAGCATGGAGGCGCAACAGGTAGCGACTAGAACTCGCGCCGGTAGGACTCGTCACTTATCTTCTTGATGAAGCTCGTCCGAAGCATGCAGGAGCTAGAGGCAGCCCAGGTGTGTCCTCTCAGGAACCATTGGCTGCAGACGGCGTTCCCTGTCAGGGAACTGAACTCGTCCTCTGAAGGACCTGGGGAACAGTATACCCCGCCATGCGAGGGGATGCAGCAGAATCATGGCAGAACACTAGTCCAATCTACCATTTTCACGGGACCCCTGGGACGGTTCACCTGCCAGACATTATCCCTTTGGCCAAAGCCTAGCTCATCAACTTACCTGAAGGGCCTGAGCCCGGGTAGAACTGAAGGCTTGGAATCCTGAAGATTCCTTTAAAGGGATATGGCAGAACTGCAGTTTATTACCAAGTCTTGCCTTCCAAGAGGGGCTCGTGGCACCTGATAAGAGCACTCAGATGGAATGGCCGGCAGAGCAATTGGAGGCGAGACATAAGATGAAGCCTGCATCGCCTGCATGGGCCAGCCCCTGGAGCTGGATGAGTCAGAGGAAGCCAGGGATAGTGCGATGCTCTCTTGAGCCAAACCGATCCACCAGGTCTGGCCATCCCGACTACTTCAGACCTCGTGCTGGCCATTCCAGAAACCTCAAGCCCCGCCTCAGCAGGATGTCTGCTCTCAGTGCCAAAACAGTATGTAGACTGGAGCCTGATGAAACGCATTCAGTCTCCCAGAGAGGAGTGACTCACTCGAGAGCTGCTCATAGGCGCCCTTTTAGAAAAGGGAGGCCTGCTAATACCGGAGTCCACACAGCCCCCCATGTTAAGGGAGGTGCTTGAGGTGTATAACAAATACACACTGGTTGGATGAAGCCAAGGAACCCGGGCTAATCATCTTAAGAAAGGGAAGGCTGGCGCCATGAACCCTTAACCTGAAGGATTTTAGAAAGTCGCCAGAGCCTTGTGCACTTACCACTACTTGGATTTGGAGACAGTGCAAAGTGTTCCGCGTGCAACTGACCACCATGTGGTTTGAGAAAGTACACAGGCTTAGCGGTGTACAGAAAAAGTTACCTGACAACCACTGTATGTGGGAGCTCACCTTCAGAGAGACCCTGTGAAGCCTACTATCTGATAACCACAATGTGGGAGTTCACCAACAGAGAGGCCTAGAGGGCCTACGCACGTAACCTGATAACCACCTCAGTGGAAGTTAATATGGAACTCGACTCAGGGAGGCCTGGTGAGGCCTACTACCTGACAACCACAAACCGTGGGAGCTTGTTTTTGTTTTTTTTGTGGAAACCACAGCATGTGGGAGCTAAATCTCCAGGGAGGCCTGGTGGGCCTACTGCCTGACAACCACAGTATGTGGGAGCTCACCATCAGAGAGGCCTGGTGAAGCCTACTATCTGAAAAGACCACAATCATGGGAGTCCACACAGCCCCTCATGTTGAGGGAAGATGCTTGGGGTGTATAACAAATACACACTGGTTGAATGAAGCCCAAGTAACCTCGGGCTAATCATCTAAGAAAGGGAACTGCGGCCTAACCCTTGCACGTATAGGATTTTAGAAAGTCGCAGAGCCTTGCGGTAGCACACTTACACTTCACTTGGATTTGAGACAGTGCTAAAGTGTTCAGCACACTGACCACCATGTGGTTTTGAGACAGTCACAGAGCTTAAGGCGAGGTACAGAAAGGGTTCCTAAGCATCGTAGAGGCACTGGATCGCACGGGAGAGGCTGAGCTCCAACCCTCAAGCGAGGGGAGCATCAGCTGAGGCAGTACATGCAGAAGGACTCGAACTACCACCTCCCGGATGGCAGCGCCAGGCGCCCCTCAGGGTGACCTGGCCGGGATATCCATGATATTCCCTGCAGTGCTATGCCAGTTCTGGACGATCAGCCAGGCTCCTCGGGAGGGTGTGGGACGAGCAACCGCAGACGCTTGCTTCCCTTCGACGGAACTCGCTCCGCTGGGTGGGTGTCGCCCTGGGCGAACCCACGCGCACGGCTTCTCGAAGCGGTGATGCGTGGCCAGAGCACAAGGCTGGAACTGAGCACTGTAAAAGGAAACTCACAGAGTCTGTTAGAAGACATAACCACCAGCAACATAACACCCATAAGCAGAAAGGGTTACATACTCACCCACCCTCCTGTACTGAGTCCCGCTTACGGAGCGCCCCTTTGGTCCGGACCGCAGTAAGGAGGTCACTAGATAAATAGGACCAACCAAAACATAATAGGTCCAGGATAGGAGACTGTTATGTGAGAAACTTTCCACCCTAACACACGATCAGGTGGAGCTGGTGGCTACAGGGGAATTAGGCAGGGAGAAATGAAACGAATTTAAAAAACATCCAAAAGGAAGTGACAAACTCCTAGGTATCGCTTCGATCCAGACGAACGCTGCCCGCTGAATCACATCCCTTCAGACCCTGCTTACCTCTTCGTGACCTCGCGATTCCTCTTGCCCTGCCCTCAGGCGGGGAGGGAGCACGAGTCTACACTAGCCTCTCATGCCGCCTTCGATCCTCAGATCGAGATGGGCCAGGACCTTGTTGTTCGGGCTCTGCTATCTATGATTTACCATTTAAGCGGATGTATCCTGGAAGGGCTTAGATGGCAAAGAGGGAGATTTTAGAGAGGATGTTCCCCCACTGAGAGTAGCAGTGCCAGCATCTCTTCTGGCAGGGGCATCCTCTCATAGCCGCCTGCAGTGCCATCGATATCAGCATAACTCGACGCTGAAACCGATGGATGCAAGAGAAAACGGCCTCTTCCATTCCTTTTCAACTTCTGCATGTAAGTCAGGCAAGAATGGAAGGCTCACCTGGGCATGGCTATGGTCAGAAAAATAACACTCATCGAGTCTACCTCGCGACGTTACCTTTCTGGCACACTTCCATGGCAAGTTTATTTATTTGATTTTATTTAAAAAAATATATATATATATTTTTTTTTTTTATTGCGCAGGAATCCATAACCTCTAACAGCTCCCTACAGAGAGCAGGAGAAATGGCGCTCAGCCTCAGCTTCTTCACCACTCTCAAATATCTCCTGCTCTTTCTGGTTTAGAACCCAGCAGGC